>BQNB010014257.1:0-13851 GCA_026074375.1 Tanacetum coccineum
GTTAGAATGGTTTTTGTTTTTGTGGATTGATTTGGACTAGTAGACTAGAAATAAATTACTTGCTGTCCCGTTTTTCTTCTATTGTTTTCGAACAGAAATCTGGGTTTTGACAAGCCGAGGCCAAAAAAATATGATAGTACATCTTCTCACGATTCCGTGGATATAAAGAACTTTAAAATCGGACTTAAAACGAAGGAGATATGGCCAAAACGAGTTTAGTAAATTTACCGACAAAAAGAAATCTGGATTTTCCGCTTCAGGTCTGCATCGGCGTTTTCGACCCGTTTCGGGTCTGAGTCGGGTTAAACACGAAAGAGAAAACTTGTAGATTATGATTTTCCGTTAAATCCTTGAGTTTGAACGACCCGTAACTCATCATAACGAAGGAGATACACCCCGTTAAAGTTGGACTATTTTTCTGAAAATTAATTAAGTTTCATGCATACATTTTATTAAATACGGTTGCTGTTAGGAATATAATTTGGGGTTTTCGGATCCGTTTGAGCTATAAAAACCTTAACAAATATTGTAGTAACACTTATATAATATTTATACGCGTCGAAAACATTATAAATATTATTTTGTAAACTAATTAGACTATAATTAAATCGACTATATGAAAATACTAAAAATGTGTATACTTATGTATTAAAGTGACGAACTTGACGTAAACCTTATTTTGACTTATAAAACTAAAACACAAACTATTAGGTGATGATATAACGTTATAAAAATATATTGCATCATTTTATTTCGTTTACTTTATTCTTAATCGATCCATAATTAAAAAGGTTGCTTGCCGGAACTTTTGTGACGATTTACTTTGTTGATTTTCCTAAAAATCAATACTTTTACTTGAGGTGAGTTTATAGCCTCGCTTTAACTTGTTTATCACTATTTGATAAATCTCGAGGTGAGATACATTGCTTGTTTTTACTTATGGACGTAAGTACTTTACTTTTTTTTAACTGATTACAGATTAGCCTAAGTAGCGATAACCCATGTGAAAAACTAGAAGGGGGTGAATAGTTTTACAAAATTAAAATTTTAATCTATTTGTTTGGTTATTGTAGATCTATTTGTTTATGACAATTTGTAAATATAAACCATAAATCATAATGTTCAAAGGATATAAGACACGGATATTTATAGTGGTTCGGCTACAAGGTCACCTTCCTTTCCCTACTCCACTCCCCGAGTCACCTACTCGAGAGTTTGAATTCACTAATCGCAAATACTCCTTTAACCGATGGAGAAGCCTCACAACGTCGCTTACACCTTTTAACGGTACAAAGCTAAATACCGAATTCTTCACTCAGTAGAATCAAACCTTCACCCACATACCCCTTTTGGTACTAAGCTAAATACCATGTTCAACAAAGAAGAACAAAACCCCCCAATGCTTACCCTCTATAGGTACTAAGCAAAGTTACAACAAATATAGATTTGTCCCTACGAATCTACTGAATGTAATACATTTACCCAAAATGCTCTAAGCACAACATAACACACTATTACATAATCTAGGATGATTTGATAAAGCTTAGAGATCAGTAGATAGATCTTCAAGGAGTGAGAGATACGTGCTCCAAGTTTTCCTTGTCGCTTGATCTCATATGCAAAAGTCAGATACTAAATGCATTGAAACAAAGTGCTACGATGTCCTCCGACAACAAGTATGGAACTTGTGCCAAGTCAAGTCGAGTCACGTCACATAGTCTGAAATTTATTACAAATTAGCTCTTCAAAGACAGAGTGATACAAGTCTAAATGATCCAAAAACAAGTACCTAAATAGAACTCCTATAATGTAGTCTCCAAAGAATGAATCCTCAAAGGATGATCTTAAGTCTGCTAACATGCCTACTAACTTGACATCAAGGAGTATTCGCTTCACCTGAAAAAAAATGATACTCAAAAAGTCAACATAAGTTAGTGAGCTCGTAGGTTCAGAGGTAAACCCAGTTGTTGTGCTAGAATTAAATAGTGGACAATAGTGCAATATGAAAGCAGAATGCAAGTAGTAGTAATTATATTTCCAACCTAACAATACATCATACCATAGTAGTCCAAACCCAATCAACAATCAATAGTGGTCTACACGCTTATAGATTTTCAAACTATTGCCTACCAGCTGGAGCTACACAGTTGGCTAAATAGTATTGAGCAGAAGTCTAAATGGAACTTTTCTTAAATAGATCTTATAGCATTCACATAGCATTTACATAGCATTCACTTAGAATTCATACACGCAATCATAGGCACATAGCATTGTCCGAAGAAATAGAGGTTTTGCACAGAAGTAAAAGCAGTTTGAAATAGACATGAGTATCATTTTCCTCTAACGGAAAATACTTTAAAAAGTGAGGCTACGAGAACTCACCTTAAACAAAGATGATAAGTAGCTCACAAAAGATGATCAAACAATAAAGTGCAACAGCGTCCAGACATGACTTAATCCATTAATGTTCGATTCAGAAATATGTTTTGAATGTAGGTTTAGGATTGATGCATAAGAGTCTTAAAATGTGTGTTGTATAATTATTTTTAGTATTATTGGTTGTGTGATGGTCGACAAGTAGGCCTCAAAGAGAATATACTAATGTAGTTATATATTAGATATTATGTACTCGGAATGATTAAAGAAATAAGCAAGCGAAATGAATAAGAAGTGGAAATTTAGAAGTAAATAAATAGATGATAAACCAAGATTGGAATATGTTTCGACGATTTACCCGGTAAACCCCAATTTATCTAGATTAGGTGTTTATAGAATGAGTATAACACGTTTTAATCTGCGTAAGATGTTTGGTAAGAGTTTTATATTTTATAGAATTATAAAATTTATATTTTATCTTTTAGTCGATTTATTAAAATAATAATATTTTATTATTTCGTCTTCTTGTCGGATTTTTAAAAAAGTAAATTTTTGTGAAATATTTATAAGTATAGTATTTTTATAAAATTTCGGCATGACCCGTTTGTTTATAAAAGTTTTCCAAGGTTTTAAACCTTATTTGACAGCTTTTGCAAAACTGTGAACATTCTGATCAGATTTTAAATTGAGCTTTTGACACCTTTCAGGTTCGAGTCGGCTAAAGTGTATAAAAAAAACTTGTCCGGAATGATTTTTCGCTAAAATAAGAGACGTTTCTTTTGTCATAAATATTTATAACGAAGGAGATACACTCCGTCAAAATTAGACTACTTTTATGAAAAGTTAATAATTTTTCTGCACACATTCTTATAAAATATAAAGTTGTTAGGATTTTTATTTGGGGTTTTCGAGTGTTTTCGGGCCCGTTTGGGCTATAAAAAACTTAAAAAATAATGTAGTATCACTTATATAATATTTATACGCGTCGTAAACTTTATAAATATTATTTTACAAACTATTTAGACTATACTTAAATTGACTATATGAAAATACTAAAAATGTGTATACTAATGTATTAAAGTGACGAACTTGACGTACCTTATTTTGACTTATAAAACTAAAACACAAACTATTAGGTGGTGATATAACGTTATAAAAATATATTGCATCATTTTATTTCGTTTACTTTATTCTAAATCGACCCATAATTAAATAGGTTGCTTGCCGAAACTTTTGTGACGATTTACTTTGTTGATTTTCTTAAAAGTCAATACTTTTACTTGAGGTGAGTTTATAGCCCCGCTTTAACTTGTTTATCATTATTTTACAAATCTCGGGGTGAGATACATTACTTGTTTTTACATATGGACGCAAGTACTTTACTTTCTTTTAAATGATTACGAATTAGCCTAAGTAGCGATAATCCACTATGCCCGGATTATCATGAACCGTTAAATACTTTGTGTAAGCGCGAGTGTTACAAATAGATCTATTTGGGATTGACATCCCCGTTCGAATAAGCAACGCTTACTAGTTTTGGAGGACCGAACTAACGAACGTATACCATGTTGGATTGCGGGTGTCTCACTTTGGACACTCCCTAGGGTACTTTGATTGCATTAAATTGCATACATAACTTTGTCTAGTTTCGGTGTAGTGCAATCGTAATTACTTTTGTGATATTGTATGTGTTACATTATTACACACTTTGAAATCTTGCGGTCCAACTTTTGTACTTACTTAAACCTATGAACTCACCAACTTTATGTTGACATTTTAAAGCATGTATTTCTCAGGTGCCTAACTTGCTATGGCGTATTTCAATGCTTTGGGTCTTCATGCATTCAAGACTACATTTTCATGGACTTTTCATGCACTACTTGTCCTCGTTGTATTTTTAACTATGATTTCCATCTGATGCAAACATGGGACAACTTTTTTTAACTTATTTATTTCAATGAAACAATGAGGTTATCTTTAAACGACTCATGTAGAGGTCATTCTTTATTATCTTGTGCTTATGTATTATGAAGTAACGCCCCCGATTACCTATTTCGCTGCCACATATTTTGGAGGTGTTACAGATTGGTATCTAGAGCCAAGGTTATAGAGAACTAGGTTGCATATTTTACCTAGACTGTAACCATTTCACAAACATTGCATCACATAAAAACTTTTTCATGTACATACACACTACTTGTTTACATGACTTATACTTGCGTTTACTTTGCCTTACGTACATTTTACACTTTGCCTTACATACATTTTACACTTTGCCTTATACGTGCGTTTACTTTTACCTTGCACACATTTTACACTTGTTTTATATAAAAGTTATTTATATATATACTAAAACTTTTCTCATGACATTGTGAGTGACACAATAGTCTGTAGATTTTTTTTTTCAAGACATTGTGAATGACACGTTGGTCTTTAGAACTTTTTTATGATTTTACATAATTCCATTTTACATAACATTGAAACTTGTCACAGTCCGCCGATTCCACTAGTTACCTTGCCATTTGACTCCGAGTTTGAACACCCGCCTCACACTATTAAAACACCTACGCCATCTTGTGACTGCCGCCTAGAAATATGCCGATTAATTCGAACACGACTATAACTCGTCACCTCGTAACATTTCATCTTTGGAACACGACTTTTGGAATCAGACTTATTTTATTTTCTTTTACTCCATTCGATTTTGAAGAAAATACCGACGATAAGACAAAGAATGAGTTTCGTGGAGAGTGAGTAGATTGTAGCCCAACGTGTTAACAATGCTATTGAGGTTAATGCTTAAGGAGAGACTTTCCCATCTTGCGTAGTGAAACCTAACTTGGAACTATCTTAGACTCTATTTCCTATAGGAGTTCGCGTTGTACGTTCTTTTAAATTTCATCGTATGTGTGGATGATTTAAATTTTCCTATCAAATTTATATGTCATGAAAACTTCGTCGATTTTACTTTAATTCTCTATTTATTTATGCAATCCACTTTCTAAATTATTATAGCCCTTTAAATATTTTTACAATCACTTATAAACCATTTCACTACCACATGGAAAACTATCTTACTAATCATTAATAATTATTTTACTATCGTCTAATAAACTAACATTTTATAAACTATTCTACAATCACTTTACGAACCATTTTCACTATCATTGATAAACTCTCTTTCTATCATTTAATAAACCATCATTTTATTAACTATTTTTACTAAAGTAATAAATTATTTTATCATCGCTTAGCAAACTACCGTCTTATAAACTATTTTCCTACTATCACATAAGCCATATTGTTATTACCTAAGGACTTATTTTATTATCACCATGAAATTTTTTTACCATAACCTTATAAAAATTTTACTATCCCTTGTAAACTATTTCACTATTATTTCATAAACTAATTTGCTATCGTATATAAAATAACTCGCTACCATTTTACGAACTAATTTTCTATCATCTCACAAACTATTTTGCCATCATTTATATGCAGTTTTGTTATTATGCTATAAACCAAGTTACCATTACCTATAAACTATTCAACTATTATTTTGAAAACTAATTAACTATATATAAACTATCTCGCTATTATCCTATAAGTTGAATTACTATCATTCTACAAACCATCCTTCTATCAACTTATAAACTATTTTCTTGACATCTTATATACTATCTTGCAATCATCTCAAAAATCACGTTACTATCACCATATGAATCATTTTGTTTTTATTTTATGAAACTATTTTGTTTGCATTACATAAATAATTTTACTATCACCCCATGAGCTATTTAACTATCATCTTATAAACCATATTACGATTATCTCGCAAACCATTTTGTTGTCATACAAGAATTGTCACCCTATAAAACTATCTTAATACTACTTTATACATAACATTAGTTTGACGAAAATTAGCATTGTATTGTTAGTCCTCAATTATACATAGCATGATCACCTTTGTCTAGTTCAGGAAGAACCATGCCATGCTGGAAGTAGTCACCTTAAAACTTTTGTCAAAAATCAATTTTCTACTTATATCCCCGAAAAGCAAAATTTTTGTGTGCGTATCCATAAAACGTGTTTGTCACCGGAAACTGAATTAGTAAGCATAGTAACTAAGTAGACCCTCACAACACCTTACTTTATGGATTCGAAATCATCATACACCAAATCATGTGTCAAAAAGTCGAGACGCATCACTAGTCACCCTAGAATAATTCGCCAACGAGTTTAGCCTCCATTAAGTAATTCACTAAATCACCCGTTCAACGTCGACGTAATACCATAGAACTTAGTAGTTGGGACACGATCATAGGTATAAAATCATTATCACCATGGAAAGGAAAATGTTATAGCTGATGCTCTAAGCCGAAGGGAATGGATAAGGCCACTAGGAGTCAAACTTTAGTCGCAACAATAAATTTTAACCCGCCGTAACAAATCTTGAACGCTCAATGTTAGCCTTATAATTATATAAGTCGAGCAGGAATGTCGTCGGTCGTCTTTGTATTAATTAGTCTTATTATGTAATAGGCTAGTCGGATTTAACGGGCTTGGACTTTAAGCTAATATTGTCCATGTATCGGGCTCAAAGCCCTACACAAGTCAAGCCCAACCCAAGAAAGAAAGCCCAACGTCTAGGAAAAGGCTTAGACTATAAATACCCCTTCACCTCATGTGGTGAAAGGTGTTGGTTGTCATTTGTTTCATTTAGCAATCTAACCATCCTTCTTTTCTCTCTACTTTCTCTCTCTATTTTCTTTCTTCTTTCTTTAGCTTATTTGGTTCATGTATGCTTATTGGTATGCTTATTAGTTGTGTTATGGATTAGGTATTAGGATAACATGTGGTATCAATCGCTAAGGGGTTTTCATAGTTTTTGAGTCGTGGTTTTAATTCAAAACGCAAGGTTCTTATCATTTTTTAAATTCAGCTTATTTGTTTTTCTTTGAGTTGTGATTCTTAAGCTTGTTTTTAGTCTTAGTTTATAGCTTATTTGTAGCTTAAAACAGCTTATACAAGAATCAAACAAAGTTTTTTTAATTTTGTACTTGTTCATGGTTTTTGAAAAAATAGACATTCGAAAATCATCAAAAAAAACAAGCTTTTGTTGTTATTTTGGATAATTAAGTTGTACTTCTATCATTTTGTGCTTATTAAAAGTTTATTAAGCAACAAACAACGTTTTTGAATCAAAAATTCTGGGTTTGAATTTGAATCTTGCGGTTTGTGTAAAAGTTATGAAGTCTGCGGTTTGTGCACACATGAAGATTGCGGTTTGTGCAATTTAGCATTCTGTGGTTTGTGTAAAATTCTATTATGCGGTTTGTGACATTGTAGGGTTTACATATTTTTGAGGTTTATGACATTTTACGAAACTAAACTATGTCAAAATTTCAAGAAACCTATGGTTTGTGTAATTAATCTTTCTGCGGTTTGTGTTATGCAATTTGTGCTTTTTTCGGTTTGTGTTCTGAGGTTTATGTATTATAGTGCTCTACGGTTTGTGACATACAAGGGTGACATATTTTTGCGATTTATTACATTTGAGGGAACAAATTGCTGCCAAAATTTTGTTTCCACTGTGATTTGTGTAATTAACCTACTTCGGTTTGTGTAAAAACTGTCATTGCGGTTTGTGTCAATATACTCGTTGCGGTTTGTGTAATTAACCTACTGCAGATTTGTGTAAAAACTATCGATGCGGTTTGTGTCACTATACTCACTGCGATTTGTGACAAATTTTCTCTGTGGTTTGTGTTTTAACGTTCTCTACGGTTTGTGTTTCAAAGATCACTGCGGTTTGTGTTTCAAAGATCATTGTGGTTTGTGTTTCAAAGATCATTGCGGTTTGTGTTTCAAAGCTATTACGGTTTGTGTTTTCAAAGCTACTGCGGTTTGTGTTTCCCATTGCGGTTTGTGTAACTGAAATCAAAATCCATTTTCGGTCCAACCAAATTCGGTGAAACCCAATTTCGACACAAGGCAATTTCGGTTAATGACTTATTGGACTATTATTGTGACAATTAATTTGGACTTCTAAGACACGTAACAAAACAATAATTTCTAACAAAAACAACATCTTTAATTTCACGGTTTCTTCTTGATTTAGTAAAATCCTGCGAAAGACTTACTTCTTTTCTTGGTTTAATCAAGACTTATGAAATCCCGTGAACTAGAATTCCATATCAAACCACAATCTAAATCACTTCATAAAACTTAAGATCCGATATCCATTCACAACAACATCAAAATGTAAAATATCAATAACAACTTGCAAACTCAAACATCAAATGCTCTTCACAATGCCATCATAGAAGCAGGTGGTAAAGACCGTCCACCAATGTTATCACCTGGTAATTACGTTCAGTGGAAATCCCGAATCAAGAGATACATCAACACCAAACCTAACAATGAAATCATCCACTATTGTCTCTAGAATCCACCTTACAAATTCAAATAGACTGAAAGAACAATTTCAGTTGCAAAAGGTAGTTCAGAAACCACTACAGAAGGGTACATGGAGAACTATAAGAATGTTCACAAGACATAAGAAACCAATTGGATGCTGAAGCTGTTCAGATAATTCTCATAGGGATAGATAATGATATATACTTCACAATTGATGCTTGTCCAAATACATGTGAGATGTGGAAAGCTATTAAAAGGTTGAAACAAGGTGAATCAATCAATGTTAAAGATCTTGAAACCAATCTATATTAGGAGTTTAGAAAATTCACTTTACGAGATGGTGAAACACTTGAATCGTATTACTCAAGGTTTTACAAGATGATGAATGAGCTTGTCAGAAATCAGTGTGATGTTACCAATCATCAAGTGAATGTTCAGTTCTTACTTCAATTACAACTAGAATGGAAAAGGTTTGTGACACTTGTTAAGCAGAGTCAAGAGTTGAAGACCGTCTCCTATCATAAACTTTATGACATCCTGAAGCAACACCAAAATGAAGTTAACGAGATAAGAGCTGAAAGACTAATACGTACTGCTAATCCACTTGCACTTGTTGCTCAACAACAACCAGTTTACCATCTTTAAAACCATCCTACTCACTACACACAAAATTCCTCAACCAGACCACAACAAGCTGCTACCAGAAACAAAGGAAAAGCAATTGTCAACTCTCCTCAACCCACTTATGATCAAGAACCTAAAATGGTTGCTGAAGATGAGGCATTGTCAAAGGAGAAGGAGATTGATAAACTCTTGGCTTTAATCTCTCTATCATTCAAGAAAATCTATAAACCTACCAATAACAACAACCTTAGAACTTCATCAAACACAAGTAGAGCTAATCAGGATAATACTCCAAGAATCAACAGAGGAACTGGGTATGATAATCAGAGGGAAGTCAATGTTGTTGGGGCTAGGGAGAATGTAGGTATACAAGTGATACAAGAATCTGGGATTCAGTATTATAATTGTAAGGAATATGGGCATGTAGCAAGGGAATGTCAGAAACCGAAACAGGCAAAGGATGTAGCTTATCATAAGGAGAAGATGATATTGTGTAAGCAAGAGGAAGCTGGATTTCTGTTGAATGCAGAGCAAGCTGCCTGGAGGGATGACACTGATGATGAACCTGAAGATCAGAAATTGGAAGCACATTATCTGTACATGGAACAGATTCAAAAGGTTACTCCAAATACTGCTCAGAATTGTGAACCCATCTTTGATGCTGAGCCATTGCAAAAGGTACAAAATGATGATGATAACTATAATGTGTTTGCTAATGACAGAGAACATCCCGAGCAACCTGAATCTGATAATGACACATATCCGGATGAACAAGGTGATACTAATATCACTACTGATTCATTAGATATGAGTAATAATGGAAAAGAGGCTGACCAGGATGATGATGATGATCTTGCTAGAGAACGTGATTTGTTGCTTCTTTAATTGAGAAACTAAAAGGTGAAATTAAGGATTTCAAAAACAAAAATAAAAGTTTAAAATCATCAAATAACCATTTTAAAGAAGAAAACACTGAACTAGCAAAGAATAATCAATTGATGTTCAAAGACCTTAAGAAGTTCCAAGCTAAACTTGATAGGTATCATGATATGAATTATGCGTCAAAAGTGGAAGTTAACTGTGTAAAAACTAAAGGGGATTTGATGTCATACAAAATGGAATCTCAAAAGTTATTTAATGAATATACTCGAAATATAAATGATTTAAATCAAATAATTTCAGAAATAAAAAAGGAGCTTACTGCACATCAAGAAACCATCTCCATAATCTCACAAGAAAAAGAGGCTCAGAAGAAGTTTCACAAAACTCGTGAAGACAAAGAACTTGAAAAGTCATTGCTTTGGAAAATAAAATTAAGGTTTTGGATGATATTGTATATAAAATCGGTCAATCAGTTCAAACAATGAATATGCTTAATCATAATTGCAAAACGAGTTTTGTTAAACCTGAGTTCCTCAAGAAAGCTCAAAGGGCGAATCCTCGTCTGTATGATATAGGTTGCTATAATGATAATCTTGCCTTAATGTTAGCTCCTGAATCTGACGAAACGATTCGTCTTGCCCAAGAAAGTCGATCAAAATTAAGTGATTTAATCAATCCTTTTGATTATAAACACTTAAACAGTCTTTATGATTTGTTCGTTTCACAACATGAAAAGTTGGCTGAACAATGATATTTTTCAGAAAGGTAAAAAATGAGTCATACACCTGTTAAAAATGAAAATTCAAAAGAGTCTTTTAATAAACAAACAACTTTGTTAGAAAAAAAGATGGATGAATCCATTCCGTATGATCAACAGTGTAAAAGCTCTAAAGAACTTTTCAAAATTAAAAGTAGTGTTGACACGATTTTTGATGAAGTGAAACGTTGCAAACAAACAATTGCTAAAAGGACATATTTTGGTCATATAGATCCGTTCATTCAAAACACAATCAAAGGAAATTTTTGTCCGCAAATTTAAAAATCAATGCTGATTTAGAAAATTTTCACTTGTGTTAGAAAGAGGAAATGGTTGCTGATTTGAGATACTTTAATTCTCTTGAACATGAAGTAGACTCTCTTAAATCTCAACTGAAAACTCAAAGAACACAGTTTTTGAATGAAATCGACCGACTTTCCAAGGAATAATTTTATGCTGATCATATTAATGTTATACTTGGTGTGTATACAACGCTTGATGAATTCACTAATTTGCAATGTGATTATTTGGACCAAGTAGTTAAATGTGAACGTCTTGAAAAAGAGCTTTAAAAAAGAACGGAAAATGTCAATAACAAATCTTCCAATGAATTGGTAAAAATATTTTCTGAACTTGAACAACATTCAGTTAATCTTGAACTCGCTTTACAGTAAAGTCAGGAACAACTTAATAATGACAAAGTTTAGAAACAAAAAGAATCAACTTCATTTCGAGAATTAAATGTCAAATATTTTTAAATTAAAGACTTGAAAGCTCAATTAAAAGACAAAAACATTGCAATAAGTTAATTGAAGAAACTTAGTGAAAAAATAAAAAGAAAATCAGTGGAAACTAAGTTTGAAAAATCATCGGTTATTCGACAACCGAATGCTTTTAAAAGTCAAAGACAATCAATTTTAGGCAAACTGGCTACTTTTTCAGATTCTCTTACAAAGAAAGATTTTTCAATGTCAAAGTCAGTCACCATAAATAATTTGTCAAATGATCTTTCAAAACCAGTCACTGCACAGACTTTACCTCAAAATGAGAATACAGTTCAAAAGAACACAAACGTGATTGCACCAGGAATGTACAAAATGAACACTAGGATCATTCAACCTAGAACATCTTAGTTACCTCAAGAAATTAAATGCGTGTCTTTCTCTACAGGAGTAATTCCCACTACTAGTGTTAGCAGACCACAGCTTAAGAGCAATCGATTGGAAGATAGAGTCATGCATAACAATAGTCAAGGGAAGAAGCAACAAGTAGAAGAACACCATAGGAATTTTAAATTTTCTAATAATAAAATGTCTGTAACTGCGTGTAATGACAGTTTGAATGCTAAACCCTCGAATGTAAACTTTGTGTGTGTTACTTGTGGAAAATGTGTGCTGAATGACAATCATAATTTGTGTGTTCTTCATTATATTAATGGCGTGAATTCTTGGACTAAAATGCCTATGACTGTGCCTATTAGTACTAGGGAACCCAAGTGAACTGTGAACCAATTTGTTGTAACACCCCTTAAGAAAACAGTTGCTTCAGATTCCACTAATCAGAAACCTAGAAGCAAAATTAGGAAGCAATATGAGCATGTTAGTAAGACGTGTAGATGGTGGTACTCTAAGATCACACCACCAGGATATCAATGGAAACCTAAGTCTAGTGCAATGAATGTTAAACCAAATGTTAGTTTGCCTCTAGGAAATAAATCTAGAAATGCTAATACTTTGGAACCCATGAAACTTAGGAAATCCACTTTGTCCAATACTCCATTGTCTTTTAATTCTTTTGTAGCTCATAGATATAATACAGATCATTGTCGACTCTGGGTGCTCAAAGCACATGACGAGAAATCTCAAGCTTCTAAGTAATTTTGTGGAGAAGTTTCTGGGTACGGTAAAGTTTAGAAATGATTAAATTACACCGATTCTTGGTTATGGAGATCTGGTTCAAGGAAATATCACTATCAGAATGGTTTTCTTACGTTGAAGGGCTGAATTGCAATTTGTTCTCCGTTGGTTAATTCTGTGATGTGGATTTGGAAGTTGTTTTACGGAAGTCTGCATGTTACATCCATGATTCGAAGGGAAATGATCTTCTCACAGGTTCTTATGGCACATATCTTTATTCCATCACTCTTCAAGACACATCCACTCCCAATCCAATTTGCTTAATGGCTAAAGCGTCATCGTTACAAGCATGGTTATGGCATCATCGTCTTTCACATCTAAACTTCGATACCATCAACTTTCTTTCAAAGTATGATATTGTGACCGGCCTTCCCAAATTGAAATTCGTCAAAGATCATCTTTGTTCTTCTTGTGAGTTGGGGAAAGCAAAACATAAGTCTTTCAAGACTAAAACTACTCCAAGCTCAAAAAGACGTTTACAAATTCTATACATGGACTTATGTGGTCCCATGAGGGTAGAAAGCTTTAATGGCAAGAAATATGTGATGGTAATTGTTAATGACTATTTAAGATATACTTGGACTCACTTCTTGAGATCCAAAGATGAAACACCTGAAGTTCTCATCGATTTCCTCAAACTTGTTCAAAGAGGACTTCATGCTCAAGATAGAACATTTCGAACTGACAAAGGCATGGAATTTTTGAATAAAACTCTTCATGCATACTTTGCTCAAGAAGGTATTGAACACCAAACGTCAACTGCTCGAACACCTGAACAAAACGGCTGATGACATCAAATAACGTCACATTTATACCATCATTTATCCCGAATAAACTAACCACTTTTGTATAATTATTGCAAGAATGTGTACTTAA
>BQNB010014257.1:15763-44464 GCA_026074375.1 Tanacetum coccineum
GACCGATAATAATAATAATAATAATAATAATAATAATAATAATAATAATAATAATAATAATAATAATAATAATAGGATTGGTTTTGCTATCGGGACACGTGCTGCTGTTCATATCTTTAATATGATTAGTTTTGCTATCGCTAAAGGAGTGGAAGCCGAGATAGTATCACGACTTCCCACTAATTATTTGTAAATTCTGTTACGGGTCGTCGAATTTTGAAATAGATACGTTACTTTTTAAACTATTTGATTAAAAACGTTATATCCAACAAATCAGAAGTACCAAAAATGTAGTTAAGTCAAAGGAAAAAAAATAGCCTTGGTCGATGTGCTAAACAAGTTTAGCTGTTAGGAATGCTAGATCCACAAAGGTTTTACAAAAAAATCCACACAATAACTTATCACTTAATTTGTGGTATTTTTTATCTTCTTTATAGAATCTCTTTCTTTATACATCCAATCATATGCATGACATGTTATTGTGTGAATGTTCTTTGAGTAAACTGCAAAATACATTCATGTGGTTTCAACTTTCTCACATAATACATCCCTATCAGAAACTATTGGCAGTATACATCATTCGTTAGGCAAACGTTTGCCACAATACATCCCTGAGGACGAACGATGCAAATATTTTTTAGTTATCTTCTCACGAGGGATGTATTGTGTAAAAAAAACCACAAGGATGTATTTCGCAAATATTTTATTTATTTTTATTTTTTTATTTTTTTTAATTTTTTAATTTTTAATTTTTTTGTATTATTTTTTTAATTATTATTAATAATATTATTATTATTATGATTATTATCGGCCAATATTTTATTTTTGTATATTATTAATATATTTTTTTATCTGTTTGGTACGTTTTTTTCGTTTATCCTCCGTTTTTCTCCGACGTTATTATCCGTTTTCGTACGTTTTCATACGCTTTCATCCGCTTTTTTATCTGTTTTTCATTTTTGTCCGTTTTTCTCCGACGTTATTATACGTTTTCATACGATTTGTCCGCTTTTATACGCTTTCTTCCTTATTGATTATCAGTTTTTTTTACGTTCTCATCCGTAGGAAAACGTAGAAAAACGAAATGTATCAAAAAGTATAAATACGTATTAAAACGTACGAAAACGTACAAAAACGAAAAAACAATGTACAAAACCGTAAAAAAACGTAAAACGTACAAAAATGAAAAAACATACGTTTTAATACGTTTTTATACATTGTTTTTTACGTTTTAACAATAATAATATTATTATTAATAATAATTAAAAAAAAATTTAAAATACAAAAACTAATTAAAAAATTTATTTTCAAAATAAATCATTGTGGTTTTTTTACATAATACATCCTTCGTGAGAAGATAACGAAAAAATATTTGCATCGTTCGTCCTCAGGGATGTATTGTGGCAAACGTTTGCCTAACGAAGGATGTATACTGCCAATAGTTTCTGACAGGAATGTATTATATGAGAAAGTTAAAACCAGATAGATGTATTTTGCAGTTTAAAACCTTTGTGATCTAGCATTCCTCATTTACCTAAAACCAAAAACAGATTATTGTTAGGGCAACGTAAACTCCGATGCTTAGCTGTCAAATTCTCCATTGTCTGTCACAACTAGAAGACGAAACACCCCTGTAACCTTCCCAAAACCCAAAAAGCAATAAAAAGTAGTAGTAAAATCCACTCATTTCACCTATGAAAAGTAAAATAAAATAAACAAAAATATATATTCATCTCTCACTCATCCATCCCTACTTGTTTTTGTTAACCCAAAATCATCCACACAAAATTTTTCATTCCAATGGTTTCCCTTCAAGAAAACCATAACTCTGGTCGGGTTCAGATAACCCGACCCTATTACACTCCACCACCTTCATCAGCCGCTTCTTCACCATCCAGATTCCAAAAGCATCTTGGACGTTCAATGCGTACTGTTAGATCAAATTTCCACCAATCAGATTACTCCAACAGCTGCTCATCCGTCGTAACGGAAAACTTAACAGATTCCGTTATCGATGCTCATTTACAACAGCTTGCTACTCCTAATAAACAGTCTAAATCGTTATCTTCTAATACTTCAACTACCGAAGAGCTGTTAGGTATTTCTCAGGTTTTTAGTGATTTCTCAGCTTATAGCAGCGATATCTCGGGAGAATTACAAAGGCTAGCTGAATTACCAGAAAATAATGATAACCAAGCTGATGAACAAGCTCAAGACACAGAGAATTCATTTGCAAACGAAGTTATTGAAAATATTGAGCCTGAAGATTTACTACCAACTGTGAAGATCTGTGTAGATAATCTGGCTTCAGATTCGGTATCAGTGAAAAGATCATCCGCTGCGAAGCTACGTTTACTTGCGAAAAATCGAGCTGAGAATAGAAAAGTTATAGGGGAATCAGGTGCTGTTCCGGGTTTGATTCCGCTTTTGAGGTGTTCAGATCCTTGGACACAAGAACACGCGGTTACTGCCTTACTTAATCTATCCTTATTAGACGAGAATAAATGTTTGATTGCAGGGGCTGGGGCTGTCAAGTCTTTAATATATGTTTTGAAAACTGGTACGGAATCATCTAAACAAAACGCGGCTTGTGCGTTGTTGAGTTTAGCTATGGTGGATGAGTATAAAGTTTCTATTGGTGCCTGTGGAGCTATTTCGCCTTTAGTTTGTTTGTTAATTAATGGTTCTAACCGTGGGAAGAAAGACGCGTTAACTACTTTGTATAAGCTCTGTTCGATGAAGGCGAATAAGAAGAGAGCTGTGACGGCTGGGGTAGTCAAGCCGTTGGTGGAGTTGGTTGTGGCGGCTGGAGAGGCGCCTGAGGAGGAAAAGAAGGCGGCCGCTGGGATGGCCGAGAAAGCGATGGTGGTTTTGAGTAGTGTGGCGGCTGTTGAAGAAGGGAAGACGGCTGTTGTTGAGGAAGGAGGGATACCGGCTTTGGTTGAGGTGATTGAAGATGGTGTTTCGGTTAAAGGGAAGGAGTTTGCGGTTGTTACGTTGTTGCAGCTGTGCGAGGGTGTTAATGGGATGCGAAATAGGGGGTTGTTGGTGGGCGAAGGAGCGATTCCGCCGTTGGTGGCTCTTTCGCAGACCGGTACTGCTAGGGCTAAGCATAAGGTAACAAAAAAAAGTTACCACTCCACCTTTTTAGCTGATTAATTGCTATAATATAGATTATCAGAAACTACTTGGGGGTTCCTTGGGGGTTCCTATTGAAGTAAGTAATTAAGTAACAGCCTTTAGATTAACAGTTACTGTATTTGTTTCAAATAATCTGCTTTATAGAAGACACGTTATGGTTAATCTAAACGAGCTTCTTTAGGCCATAAGCTTATAACCAAGCACGACCTCTTTTAGTTAAGTGAGCAAAACACCTTATGGGGTTTTCTTTGAGTAGATAAATACCTACGAATGTTTTTGATGACAAAATTGCTTACTTCGGATTGATTCTGTTTTTTTTTAATTGTTTTGCGGTTACATTACTCTATGGTGAATAAGCAATCCCAAACACAAGAAATTCTTGTTAGTTGAATTTTGGTTCAGACTAGTTAGATTTTAAAAAGTAGAACCCGTGGGCATTCATATCATGTGAATGATCAAAGGAATAAAAAAAGGGAGTTCATAAGAATTGTGCAAGAAAAGGTTCCTGTGATTCTTTGGAATTCTTTTTGAAAATAACTTGATTCATATTTTACTAGTTAAAGCCATCCCTGGCAGTGTTTTAAAACCGGGGTTGACCTGGCCGGTTGAACCGGTTGACCCGTGACCCGGTAGGGTGACCGGATGCCGGTTTTGACCGAAAAACCCGGTTGAACCGCCGGTTAAACAGGTTGAACCGTGACCCGGTGGCTCGACCGGGTCGATTCAAAAACCGGTTTTTAAAACATTCCCTGGTTTACTTGTGGGCTACCCTTATTTTGCATTGAATTCATGATGTACAATTATCTAGATGTTATTGTGCAAATTTTTAATGCTCAATGTACAGTTTTCAATTGATATTTGATAATGTGCCCTTTTAAATGCTTGGTGTACAAAGCATAACTGTATCCTGCAAGGAGAAGGGGTAACATGTTATCTTCAATAAATGTTAAAATAAAGATCCATGCTTAGAAAATTAGGATACCCAAAACATGAAAATAGTTGAATACTTGTATAATAGATCATGTCATCAAAGTTGATGCATCAACTAAAGATTTTTTATGCTTGAATTCATATAAAGATTGCCTTGGATGTGATCATTTTCACGCGTACAAGCTTCTGGAATATCTTTTATCTTTTTCTATTGGCAATATATGCTTTTCTCTAAAGCTAAAAGAAACTATTGATAAATTTTAACCACATACTTGGTCTCTTATTTTATTGCAAACAAATTATTGGTCTTCAGTACGAATGCCAAAGTTCAGATGTTATATACAACAATTGTGCAATTATTTAGAAGTAATAGAACATCCGTGAATTAAAATTATAAAGCTGAAGTTGCCATAAGCTTTTATGCATAACACACGTTTATTCGACACTTACTATGCTTTTAATTTCATGTCTATATGTTCATATATTTGCTATGCTTCCAATCAAGCGAGTGGGACTCACAAGTTAAAAGTGCTGGAATATATCTCTAGAAATTTTCTTAACATATATTGCCCATGAAATTGAAATCTTTTGTACATTTTTGCAGGCTGAAACACTTCTTGGGTACTTGAGAGAACCAAGGCAAGAAGCTTCAAGTTCAAGTCCAAAGTAAAGGTACTCAGTTTGACTGAGAGTATGATATGTGTTTTGGTAGAGTATATATAGGAATTTTATTTTGATGGTTTTGTACAGAGTGGTTGAGAAATTTGGGAGTCTTGATAAAACGAAAAAGAACTTGACTAGTTGTAAATTAAGCTTAGTGAGAAGAAACTGACCGTAGGTTTTCTTTTTGTGTTTTTGTTTGTGGTAAAACAAAAGAGCTTGTAGCTTCTTTGTTCTTTGCCTATTATCTTGTCAACTTGAGGCGAGTTGTCATTCGTGTAATTTGGTTTAAACACAAATCCCGTTAAATAGTACTAGTATGGGTTAGGAAGTCGTTGCTACTGATATTTGTATGTGCAACATTCTTTAATATAAAATACACATATGTTGTTTAGTTTTTAGAAGGATGGATTCCTCTTTCTTTACTCTGAATCTTGTACTATGCTCTAGTTCTTGATCCGAAACTTGGTTTGTAATCATAACATGATATAACCGTTGTTCTTGGTGAAATCTTGAAGTTCTTAAGCTATGCAAGATAACATTTTGATAACACTTGGTTAAGATAAGGAAATAAAAATTAAAGGCAATGATAGAAGGGTTGGGGGGTCCAGTTGATATGCATTTCCTTGGTGTAAAGTTTGTAGCTTTCCTTCAACTGCACTGTTTCTTGGTCCTACAAAAACATTGGCATCTAACATTGAAGGCACCAACCCCACAACAACTGTCGGTTCATGCAATCTTACAAAATAAAAATGCAAAATCACATAATGTACATTTTCTTAGGCTAGATGGAGTGGTTCACCCAGTGTTTTGAAACGGTTTCGGCCAAAAAAAGGGGTCAAATTAAACCGGGTTTCATATTTTCGAAACTCGGTTTGACCCGCCGGGTTCGGAGTGACCCGGGTAATGAGACCCGGCTAGGTTTCGGTTTTTTCGTATTTTTTTATAAATAAAACATGTTAATTGTATATATTTTCGACGTAATTTTAATTTTACATGTTATATTTGTTAATAAATAGTCTTTAGGCTTAATATATGGAATATTTCATGATTTATATACATACTTTCTTTCTAATTATTGAAAGTATATATATATATATTTTTTTTGGAAAACCGGGTTGACCCGGCGGTTCAACCGGTTGAACCAGTTAACCCTGTTGACACGAACTGGTCTATTCATAACCGGTTTACAAAACATTAGTTCACAGCCTATCCTTCACCCCTACACGTCTGCATCACACACTTTCTTCCCTCCTTTCCTCTTCCCAACTTTTTAAACTCACCAAACACACTTAAAATAACAACTCACCTTACTCACCAAACTTCACCTTAAACCCACACTATATATTTATTTTAAATTACTCTCGTCATAAAAACCAAAAACGTAAAATATAAAAAATGAAAAAGGAGAGAAGTAAAAAATACGAATAAAAAAAAAAACGTAGAAAAAAAAAAAATAAAAAAAAAAAAAAAAAAAAAAAAAAATAAAAAAAAAAAAAAAACGGCTATTATGGAATTAATCATTTCTCATGTATCGAACCCAATGGGCCCGGTGAGGTTGTGATGAAGTGAGAATTTATCACGAAGTTTAAGATACAACACTGGACAAATTTGGATCGAAAATTCAATGCTCATATATGTGCGGATATTTTTTAATACTTTATTATTAACCCGCATTCATTAATATGTTCCTCATGGTGGAAGAGCATATAACTTTTTGTGCCGATACAAATCCGCTTCTAAAATGAGCAAGATGGTATAGGTTAACTCTCCCGCTGTTTCGAAAAATTTTTGTTAAAACACATGTCTTAATAAAAAGTCTATTACTACTACCTGGATAGGATTTCTCCTCTCACTCCCATTCGTATCATCGCCCTACTTTTTACCATCTGAAGCATCATTTAGATTATGCCCGACTCCGGATTCGTTTTTTTAACTTTTGGTTTGATAGTGGATGGTTTTGATAAATTTGTTACAGATACTTGTAAAGGATGCTTCATAAAGATGGGAGATTAAATGCTATGCGAAACATGTTTGGTAATATGAAGTTCCCTCAAGGTGAAAATCCGAGCTTGGTATTCAGATTACAGAAATCAATTCCAAAGGTTCTGTTATAATTTCAAGGCAGAGCCTACGGATCTTGGATGAATTGTGATCGATAAAGTAATGGATCGGACAAGATCGTTTTTTTTTTTTTTACATCGCGTTTGGATATCCTTGGTAAATTACAGCAAGTGAATAAGGCCCAGCTTCGGAATTAAAGCTCAAAGGCTAAGATCAAATGTATGTAGAAGGAGATATAATACGAAAGTTTTTTCATGGCCTGCTTAAACAAGAAACGTATCCAAATAGAATATTCGGGGTATAAGAAAAATGGAACGTGGACTGATAAATCCGAATCTGTGAAACAGGAATTCTTTTAGCTACTTTCGAAACAGGTTTGATAAACCCTCCGATCAGAAATGCTCATATTTGATAATGCTTATTCCCGAATTCAACTTTCAGACTGGATCAGCAGAAAGACCTTGGAGTGTAATGGTTTCTAAAGAAGAGGTCAAAAGGATCAGTGTGTAGAATTAGCGGAACAGACAAATCAACCGGGTTCCAGATGGTTTCACATATTGGATTTATCGACATCTTTTGGTCGAGCTATTGAAAACGGATGTATTTTAGAGGCGATTAAGTATTTTCTTTCCACATTTGTAGAAATCCCTAAGGGATGTAATTTACCGACGTATATTCTTTTAGTATCCCAAAGAATCCACCCCGATGACCAACAAGGTTACGGATTTTCCGCCCTCATTAAGTCTTGATTGAGTAGTATATAAAAATTATCGACAAAAATTTTGACTAAATCGCTTTGTTGGTGTTCTGCGGGATATTGAAAATAGTTTCATCGGCTTCCATAATCGGAGAGAAAAATACAAATCCTATTACGATTCCATTTATTCCTAAATGAGAATTAAGCAATGGTTTCGTAAGGAGGAAAAAACAATCCCTTATTTTCCAAAGCCGACTTTGAGAAAGACATACGAATTAGATCGATGGGATTTCTTTGATGATATAATTGGTAAATTTAGGTTTTGTAACAAATGGAGAGGATGGATTCAAAACTGCCTTAAATTCGTCCAAAGCCAATTCTAGTCCATTGGATCCCTACTACGGAGGAATTCCAATTCTACAATGTCAAAAGCAAGGTGATCCGCTATCACCCTTATTTAATTTTATCCTTGAAATGGAAATCAAACATATATACGTTTCACAACGTTTGTGGTGGAAACCGTGGGCTGTTTACTGTTATTAAGCTAAGCCACACATCGCTAAATATTATCACATCTATTCTATCGGATGATGCAATATTTCTTGGCAATGGAAAGATTCTAATTTGACACCTTGTTCATGAATGAATGCTTTTATTCGTGTCTCTGGTCTTGGAAAAAAATTTGTACAAAAGCAAGATTATGGGTATTCACGTGGGAACCGCTGGAACAGAATTAAGACGTGCAGCTTCTAACTTTGTGCCTAGTTTACTCACTAATCCTTTCCTTTAATTTAGGTACGAAAAAAAAGTTGGTGAAACTAAATATGTCTAGATTGTCACTCTTGGGAAAGAGTTCATTGTTAAAATCAAAGTCCCCAATGTTTGTCGATTGTGAAGTTAAAAACGCGTTAACCCTATTGGTGGTCGAATTTCACACTTCTAAAAATCAGTGATAGGCATCGACGGCCGATCTCCATATGACTAATAAAAAAATTCCCTTCGAGTGTTCTCCATTTTGCCTGGAAATCCATTCGGCAGTCATTTATTCCATGTCACGTGATCCTAGAAGTAAAAAAAGCATCATGGTGAATGGACAAGTTCTCACAGCTAAAGAAAGAGGGGGTTTGAGGGTTTTCAGTCTTTATGCGCTTAATAGAGGCTTAGTGTGCAAATGGGTTTGCCAATTTTTGCACATAAATCTTTTTTGTATGGTCTAGAGTGATTAAGGACATTCATGGTCCTCTGAGGGGTGGTTTGAATCACCTGATGTAGAATGGGTTTTTATCCGATCTACGTGGACCTTATTTGTGTCAGGCAGTGAAAGAAGTTACAGAATCAGGTGTCAACATATTTGAAATAAATTGGACTACAAAGAAAGGAAATGAGACAAATACTAGTTTTGGAAAGACAAAATTGCATAAATGAATGCGTTCTGGAAAGATGTTTCCCTCATCTGTACGCAGTTGGAGAGGATCAGAATGTACTATTCGTATTAACTTGATATGTGTTTGTGAAAACTTTTTTTTTGAATATTAGGTATAAGAGTAAGTGGTGCAATGTCCTTGTGGCAATTTATAGAGTTTTTTTTGGTACCCATGACTCCATGAGTCCATGACATATTATCCGTCTCATGCCATCTGCATCATATTAAGTTATAAGTTTTTTTTTGAGTCCGGTATTTTTTATGATGTGTCATAGAAATTTTAGTAAAGAGAGTGTTTACGTTATAATTATTTTACAAAGTATATGCTAAAATAACGATAAATAACACACCCACAATTAGCAAGTTCACCTAACTTGATACCAAGGTTGCAAAAATTGTGAATCGGTAATTAGGCGGTCGAACTCGTTGTAGCTTGTAATCGGTCTAGGCCGGATTAATCGATGATTAATCTGATTGGCATTTCTGGCAATTTTGGGTATTTCCGGCGAGTTTTGGGTATTTCCGGCAAGATTTTCAAAAAACCAGATATAAACGAATACCATAAGTGATTAAAACAAGTTTTGTTTTACAGTGAGTTTTGTGAGTGATTAAAAAAAGTTTACAATGAGTTTTGTATATTTTTCAAGTTTTCGGCAAGTTTGACCACAAATAATCATCGTTGATCACAGTTAACCGATTTGCTTAACCGACAAGGTTGATGGCTCAGTGTCACTCAAGCGACCATTAATCGACCTTGGAGGTTTATTTTCAACACTGTCGTTTACAATATCCAATGATAAGCATGTTGCTTTGTAAGGCTAGATGGAGTGGTGGTGATGTTTTCACCTGGCACGTCAGCGTCACATCAACTTTCTCTCTCCAACTTTACCACTCACCAAACACACTTAATAACAACTCACCTTACTCACCAAACTCACCTTACCCACTATATTTTTATTTAATTACTCTCGTTCATAAACCAAAAACGTAAATATAAACGTAAACGTACGAAATTAATAAAAACGTAAACTAAATTAAAAACTTTTATTCATACATTAAAAACTTGAACGATACATAGATAAATAAAAGCGATACGATACATAGATAAATAAAAAACTTAAACGTAAACTAATACTGTAAATTATACTTCGCCTTGATCTTTTCCCTTATTTCCTCCATTGCGTTTCGCTGGTCCCCGGTCAAGTGATCGTATGGCTGAAGATAGAACCTCATGTCTTGTTGTTCAATCTCTCGTTCACGACATTCCACCTCCCTCCTTTTGATCTCTAAAAACGCTAAACGTTCTTCTTTCTCCTGAGTTGTCATCTCGGTTACTATCAACCTAGCCAATGCATCCTCATTTACAGTTGACAATCCCGGCGCTTTTGACCCTTTCTTTTTCCCAGCAGCTCTCGCTTTGTCCCTGCCCTCTGGTCGTTGAACTTCCTGCACCCAATCTTTATCGTTGTCAACATTAGTATTCAGATTAATACTAGCTTCCCCAGACTCTGTGTTGAACGAATTAGAACCAGATGACTTGTGTCTCTTGCTACTCCCAAACCCTGTTGAAAATTTTGGAAGTGCCATTTCTTGCCATTTCGGACGATCTTTTAAAATCTCCCAACAATGACGAAGTTTAAAGGGAATTCCGGTTTTAATTTCATAGTGAATCATTGCCCTTTGAACGTAATCTTCGTCTCCGACTCCACTCTTATGTGCCATACGCATGACGTTACTGTAAATTCCACTAAATCGAATCACGAAAGGGCGCACCGTCTTCCATTTTCCAAGCACCGCGTCGTACGTTCGACGACCGTACTGTTTTGTTTTGCTCTCTATGTACTCCAAAACCTCACACCAAAAGCCCTGTTTTTTCTTCGCGTTACCATCCTTGCTGTTTTCAGAAACGGCAAAGCCAACCTTTAGCCAACGCAACTTCTTCCGCTGTTGTCCACGGAGTCTGTCGGGGTGCATCATCGTTTTCAATCATCCTTTTTTGGCGGTTACGGGTCGCCTTCTTCCTGTTCTTTGTTGGTGAGGTCGTGACTTGTTCACCTGTTGCCTCGTAAGTATTGGGTGCTTGCCAATAACCAGTGTTTTCTTGTAAAGGCTCCGAAAAAAATTCAGGCGTGTACAACTCTTCGATCGGAAATGCATTAATCGGAGACCTGGGTGGATCCGTACGTGGTTGTGATGACGAACCACCCATTTGGGTTTGTGAGACGTAGTCTTGGTGGCTAAATGGAAACGAGGATTGTTGGGATGCGTAATCTTGAAACGCGTTTGGCTGTGACCCGTAACCGTGAAACCCGTATTGTTCTGGTGCCGGTGCCGGGTTTCGGTATGGTTGGTTTGGGTAAGGTTGGTGATAGTATGATTGTGGCCGTAATAAGTTTGGGTTCGATGATGGGTTTAGGAGCATAAACGTGCCTTCGGGTGTCGGCGGATTGCTCCGGTTGATGAATCTTGGTTGACGTTTGTTGGGTCGGGGAGTGTTTTGGTTGGACATGTTTTTTGAAAATAAAATGGAGATTGTGAAGTTTAGAGAGATTGTATATAAATTTAGAGAATTGTGTATAAAAATGAGTGAAGTAGTGGGTATTTATAGGTAAAAAGAGGGGTTTTTTAAAAAAAGTTTTTTTTAATAGGTAACGGTTTGATTTTGAAGTGGGGCCCAAGTGCTTAACACTCACCACGTTGAGTGGTTCACCGTCATCGAACCAACTCGCGCGCGAGTTTATGCCATGGGAATAGCAATCACCATGGTGAGTGGTGAGGGGTGTGGTGAAAACGGAACCACTCCGTCGCGATAGCCTTTATTACATTTTTCTTATTTTTTATTCGAGAAATGCTACATCCACATAACTTTTACAAACAAACTCCCACATAATGATGTGGCAAATACAATTGACCAATCATGTTTTAGTGTATTTTCTCTTTCTTATTTTTACCACCAATAATTGATTGACACGTCATTATGTGGATTTGTTTATGTAAAATTTAAGTGGATGTAGCACTTCTCTTTTTATTCACCTCTATAATTTGTCATACCAATATATAAACCAAACAAAACATTTAAATTTGTCATACTTATTCTTATCCCATATCATACTAAATCCAATACCCATTATGATTCATGATAGGCTCATGATATAAATACCCCTAAAAAAACCATTTGTACCCTCTCATGTTTTTTGATTTTAAATTTTTTTTGATTTTTATAATTTTATATATGTTATAAAACTGTGACACGGAAAAAACGAAACGAAAAATATAAAGTTTAACAGGTCAAAAGTATGAAACCCTTAAAAATTACGGAACAGAAACTGATAAAAACTGCGCTGCACTGTAAAAAGAGGGTACAAAAGGAATCTTTATACATTTTTAGTACTTTTTAGCGGGCCAGAAGGGTACCAATAGTAGCACCCTCATGATAACACACCAAATACCCCATTAGTAATAATAAAATATGTAGCCTTAAAGTAATGTTTCTAAGATATTGTTTGAAAGTTAAAGCTTACCAAACAGAGAGGGATAACTATCAGGACAACTCGACTCCTTTAACTTCAATGTACTTGGTTTAATCAGTATTCTCTTATTATACTACTCGTAAGATGTTTATCTAACAAGGTTTAAACTCGGGCAGGGTTGTCTTACACTATGTTCTTGTGTATGAGTTAGGGGTGAGCATACGGGACCGGAGACCGGATCGGACCGGAAAACCGGACCGGACCGAACGTATTTCGGTCTGGGGTTTTCGTTACTTTCGTCTCGTCCGGCCTTTCCGGCTATATGTACCGACCAAAAACCCTACTATAATGCCTTGTTTAAGCACCGACCCGGACCGGACCGACCCGACCGGACCGACCCGGACCAGGAACCGACCGCGACCGGACGCTTACAATATCGGTCCGGGACTACGTCCGGCCTTATGGGACCAACTCGGTCCTCGGTCCTCGGTCCGGTCCGGTCTTGGCCGGTCCGGTCCGGTCCGGTCCTGTCCTTGGACCGTGCTCACCCCTAGTATGACTTAATGAAAAAAATAAAAGAAAATGAAAATAAGCAGATCTATTCTCAAGTAGCATTTAAGAGGAAAAGAAAAAGAATGAAAAGTAATTGTAACTTGATTGTTTTTAAAAGTAAATTGTTTTCTCTTAAATTTGGAATATAATTGTTTACTTTTTTTTTGCTTTATTTTTTATTTTTATTAAAAAAAACTTAAACACAGTGTTAATGTTACATCGCCTAGAGATGATTAAAGTTGAAACTCACCAAAGTTGATAACTAGTTTGGGTTGTATTAGCTGGCACTGACAGGCAAGTGGTAGGTTTGTGTTTAGCTTGGACTAATATATGGATTGGACGGTTGCTTTGTTTATTAGTAGCAAATACTCTACTATTGACTAACAAGTACAGTATGTTCTTTCTTTTTCTTTATTACAAAACTATGGTGTCTGGTAGATGAGGAACTATTTGGCGGAGCTAAATTTTGGAACCGAATAAAACCTGCCCTTGAAAGGAAAAAGGGGTTATTATACAAGGATGTGACTAAAATTTACGTGAAAGTTCGTCTAAGTTACTATAGTTTCATTTTATTCATTAAGGTTACTAAACTTATAAGAAGCAAACTCTACTATAATTTTAGTGTTAATTCGAGTAGGGGTGAGCGCGGTTCCGGAATCGCACCGAACCGACCCGGAACCGATAGAACCGAGAACCAAAAAACATATATTTTAAGAACCGAGAACCGAACCGAGATTATGTTTCGGTTCCGCTTCGGTTCTCGGGTTCGGTTCGGGTATTTTCGGTTCTACCCGATTGGAACCGCTAATTTCTAAAAAACATCCAAAAACTCAATATTCTTAATGTGTTTCACACATCTACGTACCTTACCTGATACCAGGACGCTATTTTTTCCCCGTGCCGGCCGTGAGACTCTTTTCAATAACGAGAATGTATAAAATTTTGAATTATGTGTTAATGTAATTGTTATGAAGAAATATAAACATGAAGTTGCAACAAGGATGAAACTATTATACCTTGTTAAACTATTAAAATCACGATAAATGTTTGAAGTATCACGTAAAAAACCAAAAATATAATAAAAATCCCATATATTTGAAGTCGGCGGTTCTTTGGTTCTGGAACCGAGAACCGCGGTTCCAAACCGAATCGAACCGAGAACCGAAATTTCGACATATTGAGAAACCGAAACCGAACTGCAGTTCAAAAATTCGGTTCGGGTTGGGTCGGTTCCTGTTCGGTTTGGAATCGCGGTTCTCGGTACATATGCTCACCCCTAAATTCGAGTAACACGAACGCATATTTTTTGATAAGTTAAGTAACATAAATATCACAAGAGTAAACTGCAAAAATCATCCCTGTGGTTTATAGTTTGTGGCACTAATCATCCCTAGCCGATACTATTGACACTAATCATCCCTAAGTGGCAAATATCCGGCAAAAATCATCCTTATTGGGGATGATTTTTGCAAAAAGTTTAGCAAAAATCATCCCTCTAGAGATGATTTTTGCCAAACGTTTCACCACTCAGGGATGATTAGTGCCAATAGTATCGACTAGAGATGATTAGTGCCACAAACTACAAACCACGGGGATGATTTTTGCAGTTTACTCATATCACAATTTTACAAGTTAAGTGATGATGTTTACGTATATTTTTTATAGGTTTAGTAACCTCAAAAGTCATGTTTCATAAAGTTAGTAACCTACGTGAATAAAATGAAACTTTAGTAACTTAGACAAATTTTCGTGTAAACTTTAGTAACTTTTTTGTATAATAACTCAAGGAAATAGTGTTAATAATTCAGCTTTTATAAGGCTAAGGTTTTGTTTTCTAAAAGCATTATATCTCTATAAATTAAAATTAGCAAGATAATAGAGGAGATTAGCATGACCCATGCCTGTTAAGGTTGTTTCTAGATGGATCTCACATAACTTTATCAAATTAAAGGTTTTTTTGGTAATTATAAACGAGTATTCGTGCATAGCGACAAGATTTTATAACGACATATATGATTAAACACTATTTAAATTGAATGAAAATAATATGATTATAAACGAAAATAATAATTTTATAGCTTTCATATATAATTTTCATAATTTTTCAATATTCAACAATAACTGCGTAAATTCTTTATATATAGTATAGATATAGATAGTTAGATACATATAAATATATTTTAAGAATAAAATATAAGCCCGCAACACTTGATGAACCGTTATAGATATTAGTTTAGCCTGAAAATTGCTTCTCAAAGGACCGCATTATGTAATTTAACAATGATAACTTCTTTACCAATGGTGACTACAGCCGGTTTATGAGTTAAATTTGACCAAGAAGATATTGGAACATGCTTTTTGGATAATGGTGGATATATGGTTGTTTGTGTCTAATGTTTGACTAACAACATTTGATGTATGTTCGCACCGGCAGCACTGGTGCTACGACTTTGTTCCATACTTCAATGTCATGTTATTGATCTATTTTGATGACTCGCGATGTTTTGTCCTTTTAGCTAAAGTCGTACATATCTCAACCTTGTTAACATTGTTTTAAGATATTACAATACCGTTCTGTCCAAAGGCATCCAATAAATCGGTTTTTGAAGCATTCCGCTGTTCTAAAAAAATGTCGGTTTTTGAAGCGAAATCACTGTTGGATTATGGTAGTTGGATACGCACCTATACGACTAGAAGTGTGTGAGCCTATTGGGGGCACACACGTTAAACACATAGAATGCGTTTAAATCTTCACGTATGATTCTAATGTAAACCTAAGGACAAACTACGACTAGACAAGAACCCTATGGTTGTCTTTAATTAGTAACCGGCCAATGAGAGGGTTCTAGAAGGGTTCATGAAAGTGTCTAGGTTCGGTTTGCGGATAAGAAGGAAAAGAAAGGGTTGTGATAAGTATTGATTTGTGGTTTCCTAGTCTTATCACAATTGTGGTTAAGTATATATACCCGTATTCCTTGTGACACAGACGACACAACAGAACACACAACTCTCCTAAATCAATTTCGGGTCTTTCTTTTCCTTCTATAGCCGGTTTCGATCAAAACCCTAATTAGGTTTTGATTTTCGGTTCTCCCATTCTTGTTGTTTGATTTTCGGTACATCAAAGGAGGCACAACAAGTGTGGTCTGATCCCATGTGTCCTACAGCAGGTTCGAGGGGTTGTTTTACTTGTTCTCAAGGCGTGAGAACAGCTAGAATCAAGCTAGGGTTTGTGTATTAGATTTTCGGTTGTAACTGCCTATTTCGGTACAACCGAATTCGGTTAAACCCTAGGTTACACTTTCTGATATTCGGTACTTATTGCAAGAGTGGTAGGGGTATTAAGCATACAAGGGTTGTATTGGGTACACGTGAAGTTGGACTAGCATCCGGACGCGTTTGTTGACGTGTTTGTGTGAGCACTCGTAGAGGTGACAATTTAGTCACTAGTTTCAAAAGGGTTTCTAGATCTCATTTGTTTCATTGCTGATGACTTCAAGGGTTAGTTTTCTTGTTTACCCTATTGTTTACTTATTGTGTGTGTTAATCATATTTACCAATAATGATCCATATCCGCTGCACACTCATGGTAGTTAAATGGTTAACAGTTTATCAAATCCCAACAGTGGCATCACGAGTCAACTTCGTTGGTTGTTTAATATGGGTTTGCATACATTAATTGACATGCTAGGCTGCATAAATTTCTTGTTAATTATTGTTTTGTTGATGGAAATTATGGCAATTATATGCATTTACCTGCCCATAAATAATGAGAATAACACCCTAGAATCAACATCAAATGCATTAGATAAAAAGAAGCAATAGATTAAATTAAATGTTAATTTAAGCTGCCATGTTTTCTATTCTTGTTTTATCATGGATTAAGGACTCATGGCAAATCATGCTATATGATGGATGTGGCGATCTAGGTACTTTTTGCTAGAAAACCTAGTGAGAGTTATTTGGTTCTTCAATTGGGGAAGAATCTTGGGAGAAACTCGAGGCTATTCTATATGATTATGCTTTAATATAAGAGTTTGTTCTTTCAATTTTCTTAATTTTTCTGTTCTGTTTTAATTGTTATATGTGGATATACCATTTAATGCTCAATATTTGCTAATAGACTTTATGAAAACTCTTTAAAACGGACTACATTATAGTGAAACTTGGATTGAACAATGTCTAAGTTTTACACACGTAATTATACTTCTTATTGACCGTTATGTGTATATTATGAAACTGGGTTCTTTGGACAATTTTGATACGGACCAATTAAACTATGTGAAACTTTGATTTCTTGAGTAATTTTCGTTTTTTGTGCGGCGCAATATGGGGTTAAACTGTTCTTTATCTTATCCCGGCAAACTACAATGCATCGGCATATGAGGGAATTATTGAATTACTTGTGTTTGGGATGCATGTAGGAGTACAAATATTGGGTTTGATACATTTGTAATCCCATCATTTTGGCAAAATATAAATACTAATGTAATCCAAGGGTTTCTAACATATTATGCTTCATAAGTCAATGGGTATACGGCGCAACCATTGTTGACACAACTACAAGCGAGTTTTAGGCCGGGTTTAGCTACGGCTTTTCTAAAGAAGTCAGGTTTTTTTAAATACGCTTCACGATGACTGTTTCTCTGCTTCTTTGTGCGTTCAAAATGATGCTTCCGGAGAAATTGGACTAAAATGTTGTCTATACCAAATAAGGTTAACAAAATGTTTTCTTAACTATTGTGCTACAAGTTGTTTCTGCTATGCTTCTTGTACAAGATTTTTGTCACAGATTTGTCTAATTTAAAAGGTATACCCTTACATGAAGTTTTAAGTCTATGCCAGCCAAATGAAGAACACGTGCATTTGGATTGTCTTCTCTGGTCAGACCTCATGGCCTTTCCAACCCATGGCAATTTTTTTCCATTGGGTCTGGACCTTTGTGAATTTTCGCACTACACGATATCTTTTGGTTGACTTAAATCGACGTTACCTGTCAGTCTCAGGACCTATTGTCATAGATTAAGACAATAAACATGTACATGACTCTACTGTATGTGTTACTAAAGTCATGTGGCCTAATAAACTATAAGAGTATGCATTTAACAACGCAATTAACGCTCATCGCTTACCTCTTGCCCTACTTGTTTACACACTGGTCAGACCTCTGGTAATAAGTGGGAGGTCAAGTTGGATCTTAGTCTTATTAGTAATTAATTAGGTAGTTAATTCTTTTAAGAATTTAATTACACACTAAAATAACTATAATAATTAAAAATTTCTAGGTTTCTATTGTGTTATTTGCAACATTAATTCGTAAACGGACGTTGTCTTCTCAATAAAATACAACACATGTCTCTTTTCTGGCAAAAAAATGAGTAAAGACTTACTAATATCTTCTCATTGATTGACAAGAATAAGATAGGGTTATAATTGAAGTTTTTCCTTAATTATATTTAAACTCACTTTTATTTTTTTATTACCCTTTTCCGGTTATGAAAATTTTGAAAGTTAAAATATTTGTGTTGTAACTACAATGATAGGTTTGTGTTGTTATCTATAGAATACAAATTATGAAATCTTGCATTTGTCATGATTTACCTGTATGAGGTTAACACGCAATGTGTAAAGAATATTGAATAGCAGGTCTTATAAGGTAAATTTTCTTGGATCCGGATTCATTACTTTTTAGTGCTAAACACCTTGAGGTTAGACAATAATCAGATTAAGGAGGAAATGCATGCTAAATATTCAAGTTAATGAATACATGATAGCTAGTCCTAATTACTAAGTAGAAATTTTCATATCACTCTGTACATAACCATGTACATTGCTTCTATGTAGGCATTCTAGAGAGTTAGGAAAGTAAATAAATCGCAATTTGATTTTCTACTAGGTGATTTAACACTTACATTGTTGAAATATAACAGTGGGAGGCATTTTAAGTTTTAATACTGATATAAGACATTCATGTAAGGTTATCAAATTCAGTGGGAGCTACAAGATTCATTTCTTTGTGAGTTGCCCATATTATTTTCATAGCTTGTTTTGTAATAAATATATTACTTTCTGAATATGAACAACCATTGTCTAAAGGAAGATTGCATTTTATTTTATAGGATAACTACTTGTTGCTTTCCTTGAAACATTATCTATAGAATAATAATCCATACTTCTTATCAACATTATGTGTGTTTGAAATATTTTGTAATATCTTTAACTATCATATTGTTTAAACAATCGAACGCTTGTCGTATGGTTTGTCTACTTTAGGAAATGTTGTCCCGTACACAAGTGGGAGAAATCCTAAGTGTGTGCAAGGAACAACATATAACAATATGATTAATTGGTTTCTCTTGACCGCAAGGTAAGAAAGCTAATAAATCTACTAGGACTTAAACACACAAGATGTTTGTTGCCCTATTACATTTAAAAGTCAAGATATAATATAAAAGGAGACTTCAAATTATTGACTATTTATTTGGTTAAATAATTATTTATGAGTTAATTATACAATCATGATTATGAAGTATGAAATTAACTTGAAATTACTACCGAACTCAAGAGTTTGCGTTCATAATTACTTTAGTTAGTATAATTATGTCCTTGTTAAGACATAATTATAAAGTCCTTAAATTTATCAATGACCCATAACATAAAGTAAGTAGTAAAATTGTTGTATCTTCTTGTTAACACATTAACATTATGTCCTTGAATTATTCGGAGACTCATAACGTATAACTTGACATGTTTTGTTTTCTTGAAACACATGAACATAGAGTTAACATAAGGTCCTTGAATTATTCAAAGATTCATAACGTATACTTGGACTGGTTCTGTTTCTTGAAACACTTATGACATAGGAGTTTATTGTATATTTTTATAAAGATATATGCGTCATAGCTTTGCACTTGTTTCTAAATCACTTTGTATTCAATTTGGCTCGAACCCAATTGATAAGTAATTTGATCAAAAGAGAATTAAGCTATATCTATAGGAATTCTGATCGGAGTCTTCCATTTCCAATACTAATTAGAATACACACTCTATCACTGGTATGTCTAATGTGTTAATTTCAAAACGATATTCGTATGGTTTGATTTATAATAAATACTAATTACTCTAACTCCAAATCTATATCCAAGGTTAGAAATTTGAGTGTGTCACTAGATACACCTCAAATAAAGTTTCAACACTAAGGGTATTTAAGACCTTTTTACTATTATATGGATTGGTTGAATTCCCATTCATGTCATTGTTTAAAGTTTAAAATTTGTTAATTCTGACTGAAAGCAGATTTATTAACATGCTAGAGCAGGAGAACTGTAAAACTGTATTTTTGTGGTCCATTTAAGAACAAGTTAATTGTTGCTTAAATACTAAAGTATTTGAGGGGAAGTATCTTCTTTTCTTACGAAAAGTAAGTGCGAAGTGGGAGCATCTACATATTTGAAGCATATTCGAAGTAACAAAATACTTCTAACCTTCTGAATGCACTTTGCTACGATGTACATATAGGTTAAACATGAAAATGTCCAAACAAAGTATAATGTAACTCTCTTTCATTAAATCCGCAAGGATGCTTATCAAATGGCAGTGATATTTTTTTATCAATGCTGTGGAATTTAAGATAAGGGAACTAATAAACATGTTAACTATTAAGATTGGGGGGAATTTTCATCCATCTTGGATATGATACATATCTTAGAAAATATGAATGTTAAGATGCAGTCCTTAAAAGTCAATTATGTTATAGTCTTGATTGATTTTTCACCGAACAGTAAAATGTGATCGGTAAAAAGAGTTTAATTTGAAGAAAGGCTCACTTATGGACTATAAATTGTATTCATATTATTCGCACTGATGATGTAAGAGTCGTTAATATCTTTACTAAAAGCATCTTGACGGATGGTTAAAATCTTCTTTTTATAACTCTCTATTAATTCATACTTAAAGATAACGTAATTGTCATATCGGTTTCTCTTATAAATCTAATTTTTGCGAATTAAGGATTCGTAACTCTTTCCTTCTAATGATTACCTTTGCGAGGATGCAGTGGCGTATTAAAAAGGGTTACGAGTCTATCAGTTGAAAAAGGAATAAGAATGTTTTATAAACTCTCTTCCTTTATGATTTCTTTTGCATCAGAGGACGATGCGCTTATTTTGTGATAATCAAAAGGGTCTAGGAAGTATTTATATCTTTATAAAGTATTAAAGTTTATAGAGATCCCGTAGTGGAGTGGATCATGCACTGAGGGAGTTGAGGATCTTAAGTTTAACACAATATTGATTTTTGATTAATTTAAATAACCTTTCTGAGCAAATCCTGTACATAAAGGTGGGAGCACTACATTTTCCTTAAATTCATATGTTGTGTTAACATATTTTAAGGTATCATTCTATACTATGCTATGATGTTTATCCTTGAGATTGGACAATGAACACTTCACTAGGGAATTAGGAATATAAAACAAACACGACCTTGGAATGAATGTTTTTATGAAATTATAACATATGCAAATTTTAAGTACAACACGCAAAGGCTATACTACATCATTGAAACAAGGTCTTAAATGATTTATTTCACCTTATGATAATTGTAATAAATGAGATAGAAACCTTGTGTTTTTAACTAAGGATTCATTCTTGTATATAATTATTATATTGTGTGTGAGACTGGTTGTTACTTTTGCACTAGAGCAAGATGAGCTAACAACAACAATATCTAATTTAGAGTGTTTAGATGACTAATATCAACAGTACCTAATTGAGAATGATTTAGATGACTGTTAAAACAAATGTTTACGAATTATATTAATCGGATAAGTTGTTTGTGTACACACGATGCTAGAGAAAACCAATACCTAGCTTAATGTAAGGATTTATATTATGATAATCTATAGCTAACTAGATTTGCTAATCTAACTAAGAGCTCATTGTTACATTACACATTAAAGATGAGAATACTTTTCATTCTTAAGAAACTGGTAAAGATTCAAACTATCTGTGATAGGATATGTCTGTTTGACTTCAAATTACCATCATTGCAGGTACTGTCACATTTTCATACTATGATTCTTGCAATAGTATGCAAATATACATACGACACTCATCATAGCGTTCAAATTTTTCACAATTGGTGAATTTGAAACAAGTATTCAGAAAGTTTACTTAGATGACTATTTAGCTTTCTTGTATAGAAAAAGTTGAGAATGTTGGATACATTTAGGACTCACAACTCTTGCTTAATTTGTTTCATGCTTATCTAGTTTTTAGTATTTGGTTTATTTGATGTAAGGACTATTTTTACGTTTGGTAAATGATCGATAGTTGTTGGTATTGTATTAATAAAATTAAGAATTGTTATCCTATATTTGATGTTTAATCCTTAAATTAATTTATAATTCTAAATATGCTCCATTGTCACGGATTTAAACAATAATGGGTGTACTTGTTACATGAAGGCCAAATGTGAGTCGTTGGTTATATCTTTTGATATATGGATGGTTCTCCACCAAAACTCATATGTTATTCACAATGGGGATGCATATTGGACTCCCCACCTTCAAATAGATACTTTGGTCCTTTGCTCATGAGTAAATATCAAAAATAAATGGTTATGTTAAAGCTCATCCCTTAGGAATTGATTTATACCCATAAAAAGCTTTGGTATGTGTGTGATATCACTTTTTATTCTAAAGTCAAACGCTACTGAATAATGGTAGTTATAAAGGCTATTATGAATGTCGTTTGGATCCATATCATGGTTTCAACGTATCTGAAACAAAAGGATGATTCATAGGTAGTATATTAATAACTCATGCTTACTGATGAAATATTTATGGAAACTTGATTGATCTCAGACACTTCTAGTTTTAAAAACGAATGTGAGTGTTGCTAGACGCTTCCGTCGTTAGTATATGGGCAGTCTTCTACTCCAACTCCTAAGTGGGAGCTGTTGGATCATGGTAGTTGGATACGCACCTATACGACTAGAAGTGTGTGAGCCTATTGGGGGCACATACGTTAAACACATAGAATGCATTTAAATCTTCACGTATGATTCTAATGTAAACCTAAGGACAAACTACGACTAGACAAGAACCCTATGGTTGTCTTTAATTAGTAACCGGCCAATGAGAGGGTTCTAGAAGGGTTCATGAAAGTGTCTAGGTTCGGTTTGCAGATAAGAAGGAAAAGAAAGGGTTGTGATAAGTATTGGTTTGTGGTTTCCTAGTCTTATCACAATTCTGGTTAAGTATATATACCCGTATTCCTTGTGACACAGACGACACAACAGAACACACAACTCTCCTAAATCAATTTCGGGTCTTTCTTTTCCTTCTATAGCCGGTTTCGATCAAAACCCTAATTAGGTTTTGATTTTCGGTTCTCCTATTCTTGTTGTTTGATTTTCAGTAACATCAAAGGAGGCACAACAAGTGTGGTCTGATCCCATGTGTCCTACAGCAGGTTCAAGGGGTTGTTTTACTTGTTCTCAAGGCGTGAGAACAGCTAGAATCAAGCTAGGGTTTGTGTATTGGATTTTCGGTTGTAACTGCCTATTTCGGTACAACCAAATTCGGTTAAACCCTAGGGTACACTTTATGATATTCGGTACTTATTGCAAGAGTTGTATTGGGTACTTTAATCAGGGGTATTAAGCATACAAGGGTTGTATTGGGTACACGTGAAGTTGGACTAGCATCCGGACGCGTTTGTTGACGTGTTTGTGTAAGCACTCGTAGAGGTGATAATTTAGTCACTAGTTTCAAAAGGGTTTCTAGATCTCATTTGTTTCATTGTTGTTGACTTCAAGGGTTAGTTTTCTTGTTTACCCTATTGTTTACTTATTGTGTGTGTTAATCATATTTACCAATAATGATCCATATCCGCTGCGCACTCGTGGTAGTTAAATGGTTAACAATTTATCAAATCCCAACAATCATGAATCAGAACCAACTCCAAGCAAGAACATGACTAAGAGCTATCATCTCTTAATGCCGAGTGGCAACAAAATACATGAGATATTTACATTCAAACGTTTGTTAAACAAGAGCAAGAAAAAAAACAATGGCGGATACAAAATTTTGGACAGTGTGTGGCACGATCTTGGCTTATTTCGCTTCGCGAATATTTCTTAATTGTTTATTTATCAACATAAAACTTGTTTTTATTTTCTGTATTTAAACATAACACAAGCTTAAATACAGTATGACTCACCTACACTTGTCCTAAACATAATAAATTACGATAGTTATCCTAAACCAATGACGTAACAGTTTTCCCTTTTTTCTAACTAAATAAAGGATTATGTATAATGAGCTTTATTTAGTTAAATAAATCTTTAATTTTAACATGGATATTGGGCTTTATTAAAATTATGAAAAACTAAAGTTTTAACATATTTGACTAATTAAGTAAAACAAGTATTTATGTAACACATAATTTTGGGACCGGATTCATTTTGAAGAAATAGAGATTTTTAGCAAATATATACACTACGCGACAAAATTCCATCGGGTTCCCGTGCACCCCCGGGAATCCCCTAGCTCCGCCCCTGTGTTCATTTATCAACGTAAAACTTGTTTTTATTTTCTGTATTTAAACATAACATAAGCTTAAATACACTATTAATTTATCATTATATTTATCATGTACTTTTTATCATGTTTAAATAAAAAAAAGAGTTAAGTGTATTTTTGGTCCTTGTGGTTTAGTGCTGTCAATACAAATAAACCGATAAAAACGTTTATTTCTATATAACAATCTTACTATGTTTTGTTGATAACAAATATAATCATGTCGAAAGTAAACTACTTTAACTAACACATAACCTTACATTTCTATTTTTAGTAATACTTTGAATTATGGGTGAAATTGTGTAAATTCTTCTGCATCATTGTTGACATCATCAAATGCAGCATATCTCAGGGTGATCTTGCAAGATTACACATGATCTCTCAAGACTTAGCATATCTAAATTTGGATTTAGTTACTGTTTGTCGGTTCCCTTAAAATACACTGGCCGGTTCACTTCTGCAATAGAACCGATGGAACCAGGCTACAGTGCAGGTTTTTGGCTATAAATACCAAGCCATTTCTCATGTTTTACTCACCCCTTTCAACTCAAAAACTCTCTAATCTACTGATCATTCTTCTCTTATCAGTTCTTGTTTAGTTTCTTTTAGCATTTGTAGGTAATTCTCTTCAAAGAAGAAATTGCCAAACACTCCTTTGAGACGATCAAGTTCCAAGTGTCTTGTTTCGCATATCCATTGCATTGTCAAGATCATACTTCTGATTCTTGTACATCATATAGTAGTTATAGTTGTATTCATCCTTATTGTAAACCAAGAGTAGTGTTATTGGTGTGATTCTACCGTGTAAAGAATCTGGTATTTAGCATTGTACCGTTAAAGGGTGTAAGCAACGTTGTGAGGCTTCTTCGCTGATTGAAAGGAGTTTGGGACTAGTGTTTACTAACTCTCGAGCAGGTGACTCGGGGAGTGGAGTAGGGCAAGGAAGGTTTCCTTGTAGCCGAACCACTATAAACACTTGCGTCTTGGTTCCTTCTTTCTAACTCTTTACTTTCTTTCATTTCATTTATCTTTAAACCAAGCATCAATATTGTGCAAACTTCACATAAGATCATAACAAAGTTTTTTAAAAGTAAATTTTAAAACAAGAAAACTATTCAACCCCCCTTCTAGTTTTCCTCAATTCGCATCAAGAACTAGGTTATCAAAGTTTTTAAAATATATTGTATTTTAAATCTTTAAACGGTAATGGATTCGGAAAACTACAAAGAAGGTCAATCTATGCAACGACCACCTCTCTTTGAGGCTAATTGCTTTATTTATTGGAAAAACCGTTTTGAAACTTATGTGAAGTCTAAAGATATTGATCTTTGGCATACTATAGTCCATAGTAACTATAAACCCACCATTTAAAAAGAAGGTAAGGTTAATATCATTCCTTATGAAAAATATGATGAAAGTCATAAGAAAATGATTTCCAAAAATGATGAAGCAAAAATGGTTTTATACAATGCTTTACCAAAAAAAATATTAAAGAATTTTTATGTGTGATACGGCCAAGGATATTTAGAATTTTTAACAATCAATCATCAAGGAAATAAGCAAGTAAAAGATAACAAAATAGACTTGTTTGTTCAAAAATATGAAGAATTTTCGATTTCCGATGATGAGACCATTGATTGTGCTTTTGCTAGATTTAATACTATTATTACATCACTAAAAGCACTTGATTATTCTTTTTTAAGTCGTAATCATGTTAGAAAATTCTTGAGGGCTCTTCCTACTAAATGGCGTCCGAAGGTGACAGCAATAGAAGAATCCAAGGACTTATCAACACTATCACTAGACGAGCTTATCGGCAATCTAAAAGTTTATGAGGTAGTACTTGAAAAGGACTCAGAGATCTCTAAGAGCAAGAAAGAAAAGTATAAATCACTTGCCCTCAAAGCAAGAAAAGTCCTAAGTGAAGAAGAAACAACCTCTTTGGATAGTGATGATGAAGAATACGCCATGGCGGTAAGAGATTTCAAAAAATTCTTTAGAAGAAGAGGAAAGTTTGTCCGCCAACCCCATGACGACAAAAAGAACTTCCCGAAAGGAATACAAAAAGGAAAAAGAAGATCATAGGTGCTTCAAGTGCGGAGATCCAAATCACTTCATAAGTGATTGTACCAAACACTCCTACAATGATCAAAAAGCATTCATGGTTGGGTGTTAGAGAGATAGTGAAGATGATTCTAAAAAGGAAGAAATCTGTCTCATGGCACTTGACAACAATGAGGTATTATCTGACACTCCCAACTATAGTAGTTCATCTTTAGATAACGAATCTTGAGAAAATGAGTATGATAAACTATGCAAAATTAGTCTTAGGATTATCAACAAAAACAAACAACTAAAGGCAAAAAATAAGGTATTACAAAGGGAGGCTAGTGAACTTAAAACAAAAGTAGAACAACTAGAGAGAAACAAAGAAATTAGTCTTGAATGTGAATCATGTGTCAACTTTCAATATAAAATTAGCTCACTAACTTTAAAACTAGCTAGCTTTAAAAGTAGTAGTTCTTCTTTGCAAGAAATACTTGAAATGCAAAAACCACCAAAAGATAAACACGGAATAGGATACACAAAAGACATAGCTTCTACTAGCAATGCTAAAACCAAAAAGGCGAGTCCTAAGGACGACAAAATGCCTACTGTAGAACCGGCATCGCCGGTTCCCTCTGCAAGAGAACCGGCTAGTTCAGTCGAACAGAACTGGCTCTTTGCAGAAAATGCAGGAAAATTGGAATCCAACGTCTTAAAGAAAAATGATTCCGTTCAAATAACTAGAAAATCATTGTCAAACTCCTCTATAAAGATTGTTAAACAACCACCAATCCTCAAACTTAGTCAAGGCCTTGGGAAAAGTAAAATCCAAACACTACCTAAATCGCCCCATAGAAAAACCAATTCATTATATCCAAAAAGTGATTATCACCAAGTGAGTTGGAACTACCAATACATGGAACAACCAAATGGCATGTATAACGCTAACAGACCCATGAGATATTGGGAACCAAATGCTTGAGTTGTCTTGTGATTCTAGGTTCGACTAATGTTCAAGCTAGAACCGGATGAATGGATCAAAGATAGTGGATGTTCGAGGCATATGACGGGCAACAAAGATCACTTTTCATCCTACAAGGCAATCGACGGAGGTAATGTAGTGTTTGGAAGCAACACCAAAAGCAAAATCATCAGAAATGGTACGATCACTCATAACTCTCTTACTATTCATGATGTTAGCCATGAAGAAAATCTTAGCTTTAACTTACTTAGTATAGGTCAAATATGTGATAAAATGTGCAAAGTACTATTTAGCAAGACCGGTAGTGAAATACTTAAAGACGACATTACCAAAGGAAGATGGATTAGGACAAATGGGCTTTACATTATGAAAATGGGTAACTCACCAAAGGATAGTCTTTGTCTAACATCAATAGATGATACTTAGACCTTATGGCATCGAAGATTGGGTCACGCCAATATGCGACTTATTCAATCGCTATCATCTAAAGAACTTGTTAGAAACTTGCCTAAACTAAAATTTAAAAGTCATTTTTGTGACGCTTGCAATATTGGAAAACAAGTATACGCGAGCCATAAGGCTAAAAACATAGTTTCAACAAATAAGTGCCTAGAACTTCTTCATATGGACTTGTTTGGTCCATCGGCCATCCAAAGTTACGGAGGTAACTTTTATACTTTGGTAATTGTCGATCACTACTCAAGATATACTTGGAAAATATTTTTAAAACACAAAAATGAAGCTTTTGACCACTTTGAAATTTTGAGTAAAAAGATTCAAGTACAAAAGGGCTGTTTCATTGTTTCAATCCGCACAGATCATGGTTGGGAATTTGATAATGAAGTATAATTTGGAGCTTTTTGTGATTCTAATGGTATCACTCACAACTTTTCGGATCCTCGTACTCCACAATCAAATGGGGTAGTTGAACGTAAAACCCGTACCTTACAAGAAATGAGTAGAACCATGATTAATGAACAATCAACCCCTCAAAGTTTTGGTGTAATTCCGTCGACACCTCCACATATATCTTGAATAGGATCTTAATTAGACCTTTCCTTGGAAAAACTCCTTATGAGCTTTTCAAAGGTAAGAAGCCTTCCTTAGAATATTTTAAAGTTTTCGGTAGCAAATGTTTCATTCTTAACACCA
>BQNB010014257.1:53462-75510 GCA_026074375.1 Tanacetum coccineum
CAATGGAAAGTATTATATGTTGGTGTTCTTTTACCAACTTGGTGAATTTATTTATTATTTCTTTTTATGGAATTTTTTTAGAACTAAAAACCTTAAATTTTTCATTAATTCTGAAAAAGTTACAAGACTTGGAATTTAAAATACAATAGGTAATAAGCTAACTAAAAATAAGCTGAAAAGAAAATTGGATGCCTCTTAAGGGCTTACAAATGGTCCAATTTATAGCTAAAGATCTTCAAACTTGGTTCTTCCAGCTGTGCTTCCTTTGTGAGAGCAAACAAAGGTGTTTTTGTTATGTGAGTAAATTCCAAAGTCAATCTTAGCCATTGATAATCCCTTGTGCTTTCTTGATCTCATACCAGGCATTGGATTGCATCTTGAAAGGTGTGGGATTGCCAACTTGGCAATGATACATGGGAAGGTGGTGGTAGTGGAGGTGAGGGTGAAGTTTTATCCATTTTTAGAGGGTTGGCAGTTTAGCCCCCTCAAGCTTTTCTTTCCTTGAATTTCAACTTTGACTTTGTCGGGGTTGACTTTCCTGTTGACTTTTTGACTTGGTTGACTTTTGGCTTCGATTTGACTTCGTCTTTTCACACTTTTCCATTCCGTGCTCGGTTTTGTCCGTTTTTAGCTTTGTTTTTGTCCTTTTCTTGAATATCCGATACCTGCACAGTACACAAAGCAAAACAAACATATATTTGGCAATTTTTGTCTGTTTTTGGTCGTTTAGGCTCGTTTTATTAGGTATAAAATATGTGTAATTAAGCACATATTACAAAGCCATTAAGAGTTGGGCTGCATCAACGATGCGAATACAGGTGAGGCAATTTCTTAGATTGGCTGGGTATTATCGGAGGTTTATTGAAGGTTTTTCTTTGATTTCTAATCCGTTGACTAAGTTGACTCAGAAAGATAAAAAATATGAGTGGGAAAAAGAAGAAGAGGAAGCTTTTCAGACACTGAAGCAGAAGTTGTGTAGTGCACCGATCTTAGCGTTGCCCGAGGGAACGGAAGATTTTATGGTGTACTGTGACGCATCACTAAAGGGTTATGGAGCCATGTTGATCTAAAGAGAGAAGGCGATAGCGTATGCTTCTAGACAATTGAAAGTCCATGAAGAGAATTACACTACTCACGATTTGGAGTTAGGATCCGTTGTTTTCGCTCTTAGATATAGAACATTATTTGTATGAAACAAGTGTGTGTTTTCCATCACCCGATCACAAAGGCCTACTACAATATATTTTGAATCAGAAAGAGCTGAACTTGAGACAACGGAGATGGATTGAGTTGTTAAGTTATTATGAATGTGAGATACGGTATCATCCTGGAAAAGCGAATATTGTGGCTGACGCCTTAAGTCGAAAGGAAAGGAGTAACCCATTGCGTGTTCGAGCTTTGATGATGACTGTTCATAATGATCTACCTAAGCAGATTCGTGAAGCTCAGGAGGAAGAGATGAAAATGGAGAATAGGGAAGCAGAAAATTTGGGAGGATTGATTAAGCAAATATTTTAGTTTACCTATGAACACTTTGTTTTGGAAATGCAATGTGTGTTGCTATGATTTGGGTGATTGAGGATTTGTTATGTCCATGAGCTCTCAATAAGTCCAGTAGTCCATCCATCCGGATCGAAACAACGATGTATCAAGACTTGAAGCCATTATACTGGTGGCCGAATATGAAAGCGGATATTGCCACGTATGTAAGCAAGTGTCTGACTTGTACGAAGGTCAAAGCTGAGCATCAGAAACCATTTGGAGTACTGCAACAACCTGAGATTCCAGTTTGGAAGTGGGAAAGGATTACTATGGATTTTGTGAGTGGATTGCCAAGAACGCCAAGTGGGTATGATACGATTTAGGTTATTGTCGACCGACTTGACCAACCCCGATCGTCAAACTTACTCTCATCATTACAGAGCTCGAGCGCCGCGCGAGAACAAAGAAAAGGGATAGTATAGAGAAGCTCATGCGACTTTACTTTAAGGAAATAGTGTGTAGGCATGGTGTCCATGTTTCGATCATTTAGATCTAGATAGCCATTTTATGTCAAGATTCTGGAGATCGCTTCAGGAAGCGTTGGGGACGAATTTGGATATGAGTACCACTTACCACCCTCAAACGGATGGTCAAAGCAAGAGGACTATACAAATGCTAGAAGATATTTTGCGTGCCTGTGTGATTGACTTTGGAAGTAGTTAGGATCGCCATCTGCCATTGGTCGAGTTCTCATACAACAATAGTTATCACGTGAGCATTAAGGCTGCACCATATGAGGCTTTGTACGGATGGAAATGTAGATCACCTGTATGCTAGAGTGAGGTTGGGGATAGCTAACTCACCGGTCCAGAATTGATCCGTGATACGACCGAGAAAATCGTCCAGATTAAAAACCGTTTGTTAACCGCCCGTAGTCGCCAGAAAAGTTATGCAGATAAGAGAACTAAGCCGTTGGAATTTGAAGTCGGTGATATGGTACTGCTCAAGGTATCGGCATGGAAGGGAGCTATGCATTTTGGAAAGCGCAAAAAGTTAAGTCCATGTTACATTGGGCCATTTAGGATTATAGCTAGTGTTGGTCCTGTAGCTTATATGTTGGTGTTACCTAAAGAATTAAAGGAGATTCATAGTACGTTTCATGTTTCGAATCTTAAGAAGTGTCTTGCGGAAGGTGATATTGTTGTTCTGATGGACGAGATTTAACTTGATGATAAGTTGAATATGATTGAAGAGCCAGTGGAAGTTATTGATAGAGAGGTTAAGCAACTTAAGCAAAGTAAGATACATATAGTTAAAGTTCGTTGGAATTCGCAAAGAGGTCCAAAATTTACTTGGGAACATGAGGATCAGATTGAGAAAAAGTACCCTCATCTCTTTACAAGTAAGGACGAAGCGAGGAAAGCGGATAAGTCGAGCTGAGCACCGGGACAGCGCTCCCTAAAGGAGGGGAGAATGTAACAACCCGAGTTTCAGGTCAACGTTTATCCCGAGCTACGATAATTATTTTGCTACGTAACTAATTATAGTCGTTTACGCTATATAAGGTTTGATGAGAATTACCAATTAGGAAGGTATATTCATGCCTGATGAGTTTCTAATTTTTAGCGTCTAATAAAGACTGAAAAATTTATATTGTTGCTCCGAGAGCGTGAATATGTTATTTTTATATTTTACGACGTTTCCCCGAGTTTTTGTAAAAACCATGTTTAAAGGTCGTGTTTTACAAGGTTTAACGTTTTATTAAACGTTTTAAAGAAAAATTAGTAGGACGGATTTAAAATATTTATAAATGTGGTGTGACCCGAGTCTTTAGCCGATTCTATTTATAAAAGAAACACTTTGTACTAGTTTTAGAAGGAGTTATAAGAAGGAGGGACCTAAATTGCCAAAGTGTCAAAGTTTAATTCTATAAATATAACCCCACACTCACACTTATAACACTTTACAAATTTTTCACTCGCTCTCTCCCTCTTTTGCTCACTTCGACCGAACACCACCACAAACACCAATTTTTCTGGCTTATTTTCCGACATGCATTACAATCAAATTACATATTATTAATCTTTGTTTTAAGAGCTACAAAACCCACTATTAAAACCTCACATGCAATAAGATTTGAAGAAGTTAGATTTTTGGTTGGTTCATGTAAATTTCATGTGTAAGGGGGTGTTTAAAATAGTTAGATTGTTGTTGTTTTGAAGTTGGTTGATTGAAAAAGGTTGTTTGGTTAAGGAAGCCATAGTTTTATTTTTTTGAAAGCATTGTGAGCATCTAGTTATGTTTATGTATTAATTAATTTAGTTATATTGCGTGTGTCTATAAAAAGATATTGCTATTAAAGATTCCAAGTGCCAAAAATAATTGAAAGTGTGTTTGGTTATAGACCAAAGTTTTTTTTGAAAAATGGTTTTGTATACATTATATAACTAGTTAAGCATATTGTTGATAATCGTTATGTCGAAAAAAGTCAATTTCATAGGTTTTTGTGTTGACTAGTTGACCAAAAGTTTGACTTGACCGTAGCGAGTCGAGAAATATTTGAAAGTTATTTGATAAAGTCAAATGCTAGTGTTCGCCTTAAGCAACCGTTTCCGCTAGGGTGGATCGTCACGTAACTGCTTAATAACGAGACGTTTTAACGCCGAGACAAGTTTTGGTGTATTTTGGTGTAAAAAGGCAACTACCGAAAGTTTTGACTTTTGAAAGTCAAACTTACGTAAACTTTTGAATAAAGTCTATAATGAGCAAAGGGTTCGTAATGTTAGTTAATTGATAACGAAAGATGAAGTTTGGATTATATTATCCTTACTTTCGGTAACTTTCTAAAAATGGAAACTTTATGAAAAATATTGTAATATCGTTAGTGCGTCAAAGTGAAATGTTTTGCGTCGCACTTGGAGATTGTAGTATATGATTGTATATACGTAATGACAATATATATATATATATAGATATATATATATATATATATATATATATATATATATATATATATATATATATTTATACGCAAGTAGTAATAATCTGATTAATTATTTAAATTTTAGTCACGTACCGCTATATATGTATTATATAGGTCGCGTTTAGGACGTGAAGCTGTTTGCGCTTGTTGATTTGATTGATTTGGATCTTTTGCTTAAGGTGAGTTCATAGCCTCGCATTAAATCTTTTAATTGTTTTTAAACCACGAGGGGGTTCATGTTGTTTTATAAAATCGAACACATATGATTGATGGGATGTTGACCGATTACGAGATTGTTTCTGCATAAGTAGCAATTGTCGAAGTCCCTTATTTCATGAACCGTTAATTGCCTTGTAAGGTGAACGCTAATGCATTAAATAGATCTATTGGGTTTGACAACCCCGTCCGGGGTCTGAATCCTTGTGACCACCCTGTCAAACGGACATTTGGAATTTTAGAAAAGAGTAGGATAATGACAATAATACCTTTGTTTGGGGCACATCAAAACAACATATGAACTGTCAATGTTATTGTGTTAACGAGTTTTTTTTCGGTGTCATTTCTTATTGCGTGAAAAGGAGGGAAGGAGAAGTTCTATATATTGCATTCGTTGCTTTCTTTTCCCGAGAACTAATTATGTGTTCAAAGATTATTGCTTATTAATTTTTTAAACCCTATGAATTTCACTCAACATTGTTGTTGACGTTTTAAACATGTTTTATCCTAGGTAACCAAGGATGAAGGCAACGATGGCGTGGAGGTGTCGTGCGTGTGATGGATTTGATGAAAGACTATTTGTGTGTTCCTTCTTTAAAAAACAATGTCTTTATTTTGAAACAATAGTTTTTCAAATGTTGTAATGGTTGTGGTTGCGATTCTGTGGGGACCTAAATGCGTTTTTAACTCTGATTAATAATGGAACACATGTTTGTTAAACATCTCTTTTGGGTCGTTTTCTATTCTCTTGGTGAATGGTGTTATTTAGTAACATCCAAATTGCTAATTCCGCTGCGCAATCCAATGTCCGTTGGATGAGGGTGTTACAAATAGAGTGTCCCAGTCAATTCTCAACCCTTCATAAATATACGAAAGATTTAATTGCATAAATCATCCCTGTGGTTTGTCAGGCTTAACGAAATTGGTCCCTATAACTTTATTTTAACGGATCCTCTCCCCGTGGTTTTGACCTGTTTCGGGTTTGGTCCCTTGACCAATTTTTCCGTTTGTTTGACCGTCAATCCATGCCCAACTAGGTAAAATGACTAAATTACCCTCATTTATCTAAAAAAAAGTAAAACACCATCTTTTAGCAAAACAAAATCCATACAAATCCACCATTTTTTTCCTGCATCTTATAATATTTTCTAATAAAAAACATACAAAAGTGATCAAACTTTGAATGCATAGAACCAGATCTAAAACACATTAATATCTATATTCTATATATTATAAAAGACTCAGTCCCATCATTTATTGGAGGAGTCTTTTTTATTCAAATTCATATTTCTATTATTAATTTAGTCTTTCCAGCATCCTATCATGTTCTTAACAACCTTCATTGTTTCAGTTTTGAGAAAACCAAAGGCCCCAAGATTTAATGTCGACTCTCTTAATCTTAATGATATTCTTTCCACTGCTAAAAAAATACACACACCCTCCATTACCGTGTTTGACCCCCAAATTCGAAAACACCTTCCAACTACAAAATTTATATAAAAACATGAATGATGCAATTGATACAATTAACGCTGATGCCACCGTGATTATATCAGCTGAGAATCGCTAACAACAACAATCTTCATCATCATCTTCTTCTCTTTAGGTATTTTTTAATTATTTTTTATATGGATTTGATTTGATGTTTTAAGGTCTGGGTTTTTTTATTGAAATTGGTTGATTTGTGAATTAGTAATTTTTTTTAATGCTGTTGGAATTGATGTTTGTTAAGATTGTGATTTGTTAGGTGCTTTATCATATGCTGGGTAAAGGAAGCATTTTTTGGCTTTAGTGAGGTCGTTGAAGGTAAAAATAAGTTCTGCCTAATTTTCATAACGGTACATTTGTAATACTCAATGCATTTGATATAGGGGACATTCATGCCATGTAATCTTATAATATGTAGAATCTTTTTTTGTTGATCAGCAGTGCCAACGTGCGGCCGTGCAACAACTATACCAAGAAGCCTAACAAATCTGAGAACGACAAGGTAAATTTCTTTTGGTTTCTAAACTTTTATGCACTAAACTGGATGTGAAAGAGTTGTTAAAAGTATCTCTAAGAGGTGGTTTTGTTGATGAATTTTGTGCAACGGCGGTTGTTTGTTTGCTGAACTTATGTGATCAAAAAGGCTCTTCCAAACACTTCATTTTAGTCAGAATATGTCTAAACAACCCCTCCATGGACGAAGACTGCATTACTTAAGGTGTAAAAAGACATCATAAGATGTTTTCAATGTCTTTGAATTCATGTCATTTGCTAACGGTTCGGCTTCTGCTTCAAACTGTCATCAAAAGGACAAGACGTCACAACCATGGACAACAACGGAAGAGATCACGTTGTGTAAAGCTTAGTGTGACGTAACGGAAAACAACGTCACCGAAGATGCCATGAAGATGAGAGGGTTTTGGTCGAAGGTTGTTACTTACTTTGAGAAAGAAATGGGGGAGAATATTCGAGGATACGATGCCATCATCATGAAATGGAAACGTATGATTCGTCCTAAAATTGCTACATTTAGTGTCGTTTACGACAATGTCCAACGGATGAACAAAAACGAGTCATGTAACCTCAGTGTGTTTCAAAAAGATGTGGAAACTAGAGGGGGATGGGGGTTGAATAGTTTACTACTTTTTAAAGTTTGATTAAATTTGTTTGTAAAAGCTTAGATCCGAGTTTACGTGATATCAACTGACAACAATATGAACACAATAAATAGATACACAAACAATATTAACTACGAAATATTAAGTGCAAGACGAAAGTATAGAGTTAGAAAGATCAAACCACAACATGAAGATTTATAGTGGTTCGGTAACAAAGCTCATCTTTTCCCTACTCCACTCCCTGAGTATCCAACTCGAGAGTTCACTTCACTATGTCAACAATCTCTGTTCAGGCGGAGAAAACCGTACACAAGTAGCTTACACCAATTTCCGACACTAAGCTAAATATCGAGTTCTAACCTTAGCTAGAACCAATCTACCAATTACGCTCGTATTTTGAGGACTAAAATACTAACCGCTCACTCACGGATTTTTACACCTATAAATACTAACATGATTTTCCCGATCTATCTACTACACAAGAATACAAGAGATGTGGTTGATGTACAATATACAACAAGATCGTAACAACGTTACGTATGCACAAACTAGTCTATAAGACTTCGTATCCTGACGATTACGATTCTTCTCTTGCACTCGGAAAGGAATGATTGGATCACTTGAAAACAAATGTTTATACAAGTTAAATAATCAAAGACTAGAAAAAAGTTAAAGAATCAAAGACAAAAAATATTTTGCTTTTTGACAGATAGATACATATGCAACTGTAGAATAGATGTCACACGAGCAGATGTGCGAGGGTTGGTAAAATCAATTAATGGTTCAATAGTAGAGTATACCTAAAAAAAATCGATCGATAGTATATAATAGGAGAGAAAGAAGAGAATAATTGAAGGAGGGAGGAGATTGAGATATGTAAAATATAATATTATATTAAAAGAATAATGAGTTTATTAGATTAATTTGTATTATTATATCAATATATAGATAAAATGTAGTAATAATTTATAGGAATAATCTTCAGAATATATGCGCGATGCAGTAGTTTTGGGTTTTTATTGGGTTGATTATATTTTGCGTATATTTTTTTCTTTTTTCTTTGGGGGGAATCTATTCTCATCTGATTTCAAATATATATTTGAATAAAACATTTTTTATTACAAAAATATTTTGTCTAATTTATTTTTATAAAAAAGGTTTTGTTACATTTATAAAAATATAAAGTTTAAGACAAAAAGGTATCACTTTGATCATTTAACAAATTAATTATTTGTTTGTACACACCTTAAGTGATTTACGTCAAAATAGAAATTTATTACTAATAACTTGTTTACGTTTAATTTTACGTAGAATATTGATAAGTGTAAAATACACATATCCGTTAACACCAAAAATGACCCTAAATAACCCAAAACAGACTTAAAATGGCAAAGATATACTTGTTTTTGTGTTTTGTGTGTGCAGGTACGGATAAGACAAAAATCACAAGAAAACCGTCAAAAACGGGCAAACACGAACACGAGGAAAGGAAGAGTACAAAAGAAGCCAGGAATTCAAAGCCAAAGTCAAAAAGTCAAAACTCTCAATCAACTCTTGGTCAACTTAGTCAACACTAGAAGACAAAAATCCAAAGTTACAAATCCAGTCCTTAAAAACGAGTTAAACTACGAGTGCAATATATATTTCCAACTTCGAGCAACGTCATGAAAAATATATTAGAATGACTAAAAAATAAAGTAAGCCAAAATAAATATGCACTACTTCATCAACCACAAAACAATAAACTAACCGTCACAACCATGTTATAAAATTTAAACTTCATTCATAACATAAAAATCATACATAAAACATGATGAGACAAGGCATACAAAATAAAATTTACAACTACCCTGATTGATCTAGTGAGCCATAGTATTTGCTTGCAAAAGGGGTGATGAATTTTTATTTAAAGTGAGGAAACTAAACATACAATATGTTTAGTTTGCGGGTGGAGAGGTTGGTGGTGTGGTAGGATTTGGTGGTGGTGAATTTGGTGTGGAAGGTTGTGGGAGCAGGTGCTCAATGTAGGTATAAACATAAAGTATGAGTTTCAAAACCCCTCAAATAAAAAATAAGGTTTCGGTTATGGAGACAACATAAGCAAGTTGCTTCGTAGGCATCAAGAAGATTAAACGGATTGGATGAGCTACAATGGGTGGTGATGGTATTGGTGGTGGTGATAGAGTGTTGAAAGCAAAATCAAGTAGAGTTATTGGTGAAAGTGTAAGGGTGATGTTCATAGGTTGATGCTCAAGTGATGGTATGGGATGAGAGACTCTATGAGGTGGTGAGTTTTTAGAGCTCAAGTAGGGATTTGTTGATGGAGATGATGAGTAGAATCGGTTATATAGTTGTGCTTGGAGGCAATTTAAGAGTGAAGAGGATGTAAAACCCTAAACCCCTATTGAAGTTGGCCGATTTTTACAAGAGAAGAAAAAGAAGAGAATTTTAGGGTTCTTGGTTAAGGTATTTTCTAATCCTTGTTTAGTTCTAGTTATTTAATTTTTAATTAATGTAATCTAAGTATGATGGATTAGGGTTTATAAATTAGGGTTTATAAATTAGGGCTTTGATTTTTCTGGAAGTTTATAATGTTATAATGATTGTTTAGTCATTAGTTTAATTGGTTACAAGATTTGATCATGCGTTAGGGTCTAGATCACCCGAATTAGTTGTTTAATTCACTGTAGAAAGTTAGGTAGTTTTGTATCGAGCATAACTTATTCATAAAAATTCAAATAAACAAATTTAAACATACTAGAGATAACCTCAGTGAGTCAACTTTCCAGAAAAGTTAGCCTCGTGAGTTTTTATGGTCGGGAAGTGGGTCAAAAGGTCGTTACTAAATCAGTGTGTAAAACAGTGACGAATTTCAGTTTTGGTTTTGATTTTTCTAAAAATACTTAGACATCTAGTTAGAGGCTCTAAATCACGTGGAAGTTATTTTATATATTGTGTGTGACCCCGGAATTTCTTCTAAGTAGGTTATGAAGTTTAAGTTGGTTATTTAACGTCATACTTTTAGGGGGTCAGATTCTGGACGAATTCTGGACACTTTGGATTAATGAATTTCTAAAGGGTATTTGTAAAAGGGTAATGGCTTTGGGAGAGCTATGAGAGGTTCATAGGACATATATGTAGCATGGTGAATTTTGGTTTGAATTGTGGAAGTGTTTAAGTGGTATGTTTAGGACGCGTAAGTGAGTATAAAATTCTGCTCAAAACCAAAAAAAATAAAGTGTAGTAGTGAAGTGTAAATGCATATGTAGGAGTTGGAAAAGGTTTAAATTAAGTATAGGATTATGATAGATAGCTTAGATATCCATCATAGTTGAGGTTACATCATATTGGGTTGAATGCCTAATTGATGGTAGCTTATTGTGTGCTTAATTGTTTAGATTATCCGTGAAGTGTTTGTGAAGCTTTTGTTGGATTCTTTTGGGAAGCTAAGCATCAGGTGAGTTTCATAGTCCCACTTTTTAATGTTTTTACATTTGGGATGGAAATGATGCAAAGAGGTTTTGAAATGTTTTAGTTACTGTGATAATGTGATTTAAATGATGCATGGGCTATACGTGACTATTGTATGTTATGTGCTACTTGCTTTTATGGTATGAATTGTTGTGCTTGAGCGTGATCGTCTCATGGCATTTATGGATTTGATTGGTAGTAAGCGTGATCGTCTTATTACTGTGAGTTGTTTGAGTGAGCGTGATCGTCTCATTGTTGTTATGTTTTGTGTGAGGATTGAGCGTGAACGTCTCAATGTGGATTGATGTGATTGCATGTTAGCTTGTATGATAGTACGCTGTATGTCCTGCTATGTTATGTTTTATTTATCACAGTAATTGGATTTAAAGGTTTGTTTTGCGTGTCTTAAACCTATGACTCTCACCAACCGTTGTGTTGACGTTTTTAAGCATCATTTTCAGGTGAGCTTCATGAGAATACTGAGGTTAAGAGAGGTGGCTAGAATGACCGCTAGGATTGCATTGGAGTTCGCTCCTGAGTTTGTTTATGTTTGTTGCATGATTTTGTTGAATGTTATTTGATTTTATTAGGATCGTGAGATATTGTTCTTGTATTGGTGAGACCCTTTTTCATTAATACAAGATGTCGTTCTTTTGGTTTTCGGTATTGTCATGACACATTGTGTCTTTATTACTTAGTTATGCATTTAGTGTTTCTCTATTGTTGACACCATTGTGTTGTGATGATATCCATGATGTTACGCCTCGTGTTTCCGCCTTGGCGGGGTGTGACAGATTGGTATCAGAGCCTATGGTTATAGAGAACTAGGTGGTTGAGCCTAGACTATAGCTTAAGGGTCCCTCATATAGATGCATTTAGGGCTTATGTGTAAGTATATACCTATTATGCTTATTTTCCCTAAGTTTCATAAAGTACATTATACTATATACTATATATATAAGTTGAGTTTTTCTTTGTTATTTTGAGATCCGTATCCTGATATAGTCTATGTTTTGTGGTCTATTATAGTATGTCTCCCCCTATTCGTAGAAAGTACCATGATTCAGTTGCTTTCGCAACTGGGTGTAAAAGGATTAAGAATAGCAAGCGGTGTAACCGCAAGATCCGAATTCCTATTGCCATGTGGCCGTGTAGAGTCGAAGAGAAGATGACCTTGAAGGAAGTTGATGGACAAACGGTTGAGGAAATTGAAACAAAGATAATTGCCAAGGATGGCACTATCACCAGAGTTCCTGGAAAATTTCAAGGTTATGAAACGTTTGAAGAAGAGCCAAATGAATGCTGGGATGAAGTACGTCGCACTTTTATAAAGTGCGGCGTACTAGGACTTGCAGTTACAAAAAATACATTGAAGTTGAGACCTTTCACTCATCTTTTGCAATAATGATTCCTCAAAGATGACGGCTATAAATAGGGACCTCTAGGCCATGGATTTTCATATATCATATATCAAAAACACAACACACACAGAACAAGAAGAATCAAAAGAAACCAAGTCATTTTGAGAGTTTAATTGAACTAGCTCCTAAGTTCATCTAATCCCAGGTTTTTAAGCATAGATGGAACGTGTATTTGGAAGAGTATAAGCAGTTGTGACAGAATTGTTCATAGTTCTTGGATACTACTTGGATTAAATTTAGTTTTTGTGGAAGAACGCTTGTGAAACCATCACCGTTTGATCTTTGTAATTGGTACAATCTTATTTACCTTTTGAATATGATTACTGATGAGTTTATAATGTTCATAATGTGTTTTGCTTTCATGATTATGGAGTAGTTCTTTTATGTTTATTTAGGATAAATGAGAGTCGGGATATGAACATGATGAATAATAATGTTTTTTTGGTAATAACAATGTTAAACTTGATGTTGGATTACCTCTCATATAAAATGGATGTAGGTCGAAAGACTTCATTTTTGTGTTTGATTCCGCGTTGTTTGTCTATGACAATTCGATGCTTGTTTTGTGAGAATTAACTAGTAAATGGTTTATCAAACCCGAGTATAAAAATGTTTAATGCTCGATCTTATGTCTAACGGACTTGATCAAGAAAGTTTTATCATTATTATTTCCAAACGTGAATCAATCTTAAAGCATTTTATATATTAAAGATTAAAGGCCGAAAGGATTCTTTTTTATATAAAATAGATAAATGCTTGTGCCTTGAGCTGTCACACTCTGTGTTTCAGCTTTAGCGGGGTGTTACAAAGACCCTTGACTACTAACATACAAATGTGGATTAAGTACTTGTGTGTCTATCTTACGGAGATGTGTTATTCAATAGATGATAAAATGAGTAGATTAGAACACTTTGATGTTTAGAATTAGAGGATAGGAGAAGAGAATAGTGAAGAAGAAAGAATGGCAAGAGGTGAGGAATACAAAGGCCAACTATGAAGTCTAAAGAATCGTTGTAAGCTCAGATTGTTTAGATCTTTATCTAGGATAAATAACATTGAACATAGAATAATGCATAGCGGAAAATTGCTATATGATACAAAGTTATTTCAACAGTTTTTTTTTCATTCATTATTTTCATATTCTCCCCAATTCTGTTGATCAATTCTAGAAACGGATTACTCTAACTAGTAACATGAATTCAATGAAACATTCGCCTTGGGGTACTACAACGAACTAGGCTCTACATTAGGAAGTACTTATCCATAGGACACACACACTCTTTTTTTGTGTTTAACATCTTGACACACAAGAAACAGTACACGTGATATCTTCTTTATTTAGTAGAGATATCTAGGGTTTACAAGGATAAGTATAAAGATAAATCTTTTAAACATTTAAGTTTATCTTCTGAATCTTCTATCTGAATAAGGAGATCTTCTAGTATCTTCAAAATCTTCCATCTTTTGAAGAATTCCAGCTTTGCATTTAAGTCCTTTTGTTTCATTCTTTTATTCACTTTCTCTCATCAAATCAAGAATCCCAACAATCTTCCCCTATTTGATGTTAACAAAACAAACAAAGTCGTATATGGACTTCATCATAAAGCCAAAGCTTCCCCTGAAGTTGAGATGTAATCATCTCCTTGAATGAAACAAACTTCCCTTTAATCCAGATTTCCTTTGTACCATGTCACACAAATGATCTACAAGTTGCATCCTGTTAATATTTCTTCCCTTTTGTCATAATCCAATAGGGGACTTATAAATGTAAGCAACTTTGATTTTGACCACTACAAACCAATATCACACTTCTAATCCAAGCCTTTTAACTCCTCAAATTACCCACCATTAAGCACAATAAGAAAAAAATGAACTTGAGTAGTAGAAACTCACAGTAGCAGTAGTAATATTAACTACCTGTAGTAAAATCATCACCTCAATGACGCATGTAAATGGTTAAACATTTTAATAATAAGCTTCCCCTAAAACCCATATGTTATCCATTTCTTGAATCTTCAAATTCTGTAGGCTCTATGTAATGATTACTGATGAAGAAAATAAGTATTACCCAATTTGTGCTGAAGTAGAACAAACCCAAACTTGTGTTTATATCTTGTTACTATCCACGTGAGGTCATATACTTTATACCAAGACCAAAATTTTTAAGTAGTGTAACCCCTTGACAAAATTCTATCTTCTAATGAGACCATTGAAGCACAACAGCGTAACTCTTTATAGTGTTTGCTAATGTGAGCATTGAGCCCATAAGTTTGTAACTCACAACACCTTTACTAGGGAGTCTGACAAGTTTCGTCTCACATTGAAAACACAAACAAGTTACCTCCTGTTGTAAGCCATTTGAGATATGATAAACACGTACCCAAGTAATTCCACTTCACCATCAAATAAGCAATAAACAATCCTCTCTATAATCAATTGTTTCAAATAATCCTAAAAATGATAGCCTTTTATGCATTTGAATGAATCTGAATCCGTTAGCTTCCCCTTAAACCAATCAGTAGCAACCAACAGTAGTAACTCCTTCTATTGGCAATATTAAAAGTATACAAGCAGCACATACCTTGGTTTAAGTCCAACAGTAGTAACTGCTAACCCTAGCAATACTAATACACACGAATCAGTAGCAGCATAAACTTAATATTAAAGCAGTACTAACCTTTTTAATCTCAAGCAGTATTAATGAGCAGTTCTAAGCGTAGCAGTACTAACAAATATCAAGCAGTAGAAACAGTTTAGCAGTAGCAAATTAAATTATACTATTGGTACTTTCATCGAATGGCAACACTTTTCGTTCTTTGGCTAGTACAAAATATAACGAGCTTTAGTAATGTACAATAGCAGCCCTTAACAATTTATCGTATAAAAGGCAAGTATTATCAAGCAGTGTAGTATTGAACAAATCGTTGGCAGCACTAAATTCATGTAAACTGGCTGCAATTAAACGCTTCAATGGAAGCACTAAAACTAGATTAGACAGCATTAAACTTTCATTGAACGAGAAGTTCTAATCTTGTAATTGGCAGTATAAAGTGCATCTTTCCTCCCATACCTTTTGAGGACACTTTTTTGCGGCAGTAAAAGCACCAATATTTACGATCACAGCCAGTACTGTGTCTCCGTGCAGTATTAACCACTCCATTCGATTGCAGTACAATAACATTAACGATGTTTACAGGATACCTTTTTTTAAGTATCCAGGCGACACTTTTTAGTGTCACAAAGCTGTCACTAGGCTGTCACTAATTCATCATTCTCATCAACTGCTATGGAAATTCTTTTATAGAATAAGGTCCAAAGAAACTCCTTGATTATGTAACCAAGAAAATTACAATCTGCAACCATCTTGTTGTCACATAAACAATCAACAAACAATTGTGAACAACTTTTTTGTATATCGAATTAGGTTGCTGAAAAATCCTAATATCACCAGATTCGACATGGTATAACCAAGACAGAAAATTTATTACCTCTTTTCCTTGCTAAAATGCTGACACCAAAACACCTTGTCGATCCTGATTATGAGCCCGTGGCTCTGATACCAATTGTGAAGTCTAAAGAACCATTGTAAACTCAGATTGTTTAGATCTTTATCTAGGATAAATAACATTGAAATAGAAAATGCATAGCGGAAATAGCATAATGAACAAAGTTATTTCAACAAGGTTTTTCATTTATATTACTCACTATTCGCCCCAATTCTAGATAATCAATTCTAGAAATATTACTCTAACTAGTAACAGGATAAATGACACATTGACCTTGAGGCTACACAACAAACTAGGCGTCTACATTAGAAGACTTACGCCTAGACACACACATACTTTTCTGGTGTTTACATCTTGACACACATAGAAAAGCACACGCCTCATATCTCTTTATATAGTAGAAAGTATAAGTATAAAGATAAATCTTTTAAACATTTAAGTTTATCTTCTGAATCTTCTATCTGAATAAGAAGATCTTCTAGTATATTTAAAATCTTCCATCTTTTGAAGAATTCCAGCTTTGCATTTAAGTCCTTTTATTTCATTATTTTATTCACTCTCAAATCAAGAATCCCAACACCAACTATAACAACCCGCAATTTTCATCAATGTAATTTTAAATCCATTAAATTAGATGCAATGTAATATCCATCAATTATAAATATATCACCTTCTTACAAGGAAAATTTTTGCTTTATCTCATTATGCAACGTAACTTGCATCTTTAAAGTAAAACTGCTTACGCAAACCCTCTTTCAATGCCATATATATTATGTTTATATTCATATTAAATCCTAATATGTCAAATGTATATCTTAAATTCTTTTTTTACTATGCACGTTAATCCATTTTAACGTACTTTTCTAAAACGTTATATTACAAAACATGCAGTAAACTTTTAAACGTTTACTTCAAAACCCTAATTTTATGTAATGTATACATATTAATATGAATGTACAACCTTTAAAGCATAAGTATCAAGTATCAATTCACAATTTTGAATCATACTTTTCCTCCAACTTAATGTACAAGTTCTTAATGTCTCAAGGTATATGTTATTAAGCACACATCTCAAATCAAGCTCTTTTCCATCGTTTTTATTTCGATTTGATGTTACACCTCTTTAAGTACAAGGATAAATTTACTCAATACATAACTCCTAAGCCCTAAACTATCCCTAATCTTACCCTAATCCATGTTTAAACCCTAATCCCTAATTTCATTTTAAAAACCTAAACTTAAAATATAAACCCTTAAAAACATAATCCTAAGCCCTAAAACCTAATTGTAAACCCTAAACCTTAATCCTAACACTAATCCTAAACCTTAATCTTTCCTAAACCCTAACCCTAACTATAAATTAAAACCCTAAACCCTAACCCGAAATAAAATAAACCCGACACCCTTTTCTTTCATTTTGACCCATTTATAAGCATTCAAGCACCTCAAGTACCTCTATGACATCACCAATCAAAGCAACCATGTAGTTACCAATCACCTCCTTCACATCATTGTCTTCCTTTTTAGTACGTGGCTCCAAACAACCCATTCACACTTCCATGGGTAGTTCTAGACTTGTACATTACTCATCTACTACGAATAACATATACTCACCTTCATATAGCATTGGACATTATCAAGCCCTTGATACCAAGAAAAACTTAGGAACTTAGGTCTGGAGCCTAAAATAGACGAATCCAATTCCTTTCAAATTACACCTCTCAAAAACTCATATACTCATCAATGGTGTTCTAACACAGATCAAGGAAGGTTAAGAGAAGTTCCTAAGCTTAGAATAGAAGCCAAGAATCAAGAAAAGGAAGCTCTTGAAGTCGTTACTAGGCGTACAAACCTGAAAACCCCATTTCGACCTATTTCTAGCTCAAGTAAGCTTAGTTCTTGTTCAATAAGGGGCCTTTTATAATTTGTATTAGAATGTTCATAATACTCTTAATATCATATATGAACTTTTGTTTGAAGCTTTGAATCCTCAAACCCATGTGTTTTTGATAAAAATCCTAAAAACACCCCGTTTTGATTTTCTAGCTAACGGATCCTTTTTCTAAACTTTTGTTGCGTTAAAACTTCTTATTTTAGCTTATAATTATAAGTTATAACCTGTAAATTATCATTTGGAATCCTAAAATAAGCTTGCATGACATTTTGGACTTGTTTTGCAAAAGTATTCCATGCAAGGGGTATATATCGTAACTTTTTGAATTTTATAACTAAAGGGGCTGAAAATGTCATTTTCTTAAAGTTATAACTTTTTAAGGATCCTATTTTGCCATGTCAAAGTTAAAGGGTTTTAATATATATCCATTTTTATAAAGGACAATTGTAGATAGTTTATAACAAAGGGTTATTCTATTGCCAATTTTGCAAACTTATAAAATATTAGATTTTTATATTAATTATAAAAATATATATATATATAAATTATTCTAGCTTTTGAAGAAACCTAAAACTCTAATGTATCACATTACTAGGGAGCTTCATGTAAGGGGTTTTATTTGGGTATACGTTTTGACGAGTTTGCTAGATTTACGATTTAAAGTGTCTTGGCTCCTTAAACATTTACTACATGACCTCTGAATTATGATGGCCCAAACAGTGATATGATATTTTCATAATAAACCCAATCAAAATGATATTTCATTATGACATAAAACATATCCAATCAACTTAGACTTGGAATATTACACCGTGGTGTGGTCGAAGCCCGTTACTTTCATTTTATTTACTTTTGCATCAAATAGGGATTTTCCCTGTACTATTAAGGTGTTCATAGCCTCGCCTTTCATCTTTTTTTATATGTTTCCTTAAACCGCCGAGGGGTTACATTGCTATAATTCCAATGAATGCAAGTATTTTTGTATGCTATCCTGATACATTATTGCCTAAGTCCCTACTTTTGCCATTAAGTCCCCACTATCATGAACCTTTTTAATTACTGTAGGGTGGGGTAAGCGTGTGAGGCTTTGTAAATAGATCTATTTAGGACTTGGACTCACCGTTGGTTGTACTCTAATACTATCGGTAAACCAATAGCACACATTGAATAAAACTTCTACAGGTTGTTTTGCAAAGACACCCGTTGGGGCAATTATTTGTGATTATTTAACACTAGGTTTCAGGTGTTCTTGAGTTAGGGCAATAATATATTTTTCTTGATAATTGTATGTGTTGCAATGTTACAAAATATGGGACGTAAAACCCACCTATTGAGCTTGTATTCAAAACTGTTTACTATAAACCTATGAATTTCACTCAACCTTTGTGTTGACTTTTTAGCATGTTTAAACAAGGTTAAAACCTTAACTATAACTACTTTTCTTTTCTAGCCATCAAAGTCCTCCGTGCCACTATAGTTTCCAGAATAGTATGTGTTAGCCTTAAAATATGGTGACATATCCGGAATTACATTAGTTCATTTATAGTGTGACACGTAGGGACTAATAATGACAAGTTATAATAGTTAGGTGTCACTAGGACTATAAATACCCCCTCCATACTTCCATGGAGGGGTAAGGGATAAACATTTGTCTCATAAGTGTGTGTTGTTTTTCTCTTTAGAAAACACACACACTCTTTCCTTTCTCTCTCTAATAAAATGGCTTACTTTCATTTCTATCATCCCCGACCTTCGAATCATGTCTTTTGTTAGTGAAATCTTGTTATTAACAGTATCTGTAAGAAATTTTCATGGTAGATAATACAAAACTATTATATTATTATATAAATAACTTATGTTATTTCCATTGGATTGTTACAGTCATTCTTCGTCCCCTCATTCTACTATCACTTCATCTGAGATTCGATATGGAAAGTGCTTTTTCCACTTTGAATATTCATAAATATACTTCAGCTTCGTCAGCTACATCGGGAAGCATTTTTTTAACTCTTTGGAAGATTCTAGGGATGGTATGATCCCACCAACATTCTTACTTTTCTACAATAATCCATATCTGAAGGACATGCAAGCATATGATGCTATTCCACCACCTCAAGCTATTATTGCTCTACCAGCTGTTTTACCTCTATCTTCAGTATTATCACTACCACCAATGTTTTATTCCCGAGATTTCTTTCCTCCTGAGAAAATTTCACCACCTAAAGACACTGAGACTCCTGTTAAATCACCCATTTCAGTATCTCCATCTTCATCAGTAGGATCTTCATCACCGGTTAGGTCAACTACATCACCACCAGACTATCCCTTTGATAAGTCTATCTTCGCAGAATTAGATAACTCATTATGGATCATACCGCGACCACTAGGAGAAGAACCAGTCCTCGAGGAATCTAATGAATTAGATGCTTGTCAGAAAGTTCATCTCTGGAAATAAGGATACCCAGATTCGTCGTCAAGAGTCTTCTAGACAAAATCCAAGAACTCAAAAACAACGAAGGAGAACCACTAGATTAGATCTATGTCATTTACAGCTTTCTAGAATCTAGCCACTGGATGAATGGTATAAATAATGACGCTTGTTATGTAAATTATATAGACAAGTTGTTTATGATCTAATACAGTGATGATTCCATTATATCTCGTTGTTTCATAATACCAGTTATGTATGTTGAGATTGTCTATCCTATATCCTGTCATAGGATGACTCATATCTTTATCCGAGATTACTATGATTCTTTTACCATCCGATTTTCCTCAAACCTTTAAACACTAAGCCTCCTATTGGATCACTCATTCCATTATCTCCGTATTTATCTCTGGAAGTCTTAAATTCCAAAATTTCCGTTGAATCCTGCAATGTATTACCAAAGAATGATCATAAATCTTTGTGTTATAATTCTTATACCTTAACTTGTGATATGACTATATCATTTTATGGATTCTTATTCTATGTCATCTTGTATATAGATGCCTCCCAAGAAAACATCAACATCTGAAACACCAGCCATAACTTTGGCTGCCATCCAGCAACTGATTGCTGATGGCATTGCCGCAGCTCTGGAAGCACAAGCTGCAACAATGGCAAGTGCTAGTAATCCCAACAGGAACACCGGACCTACTGGAACTCCTGTAGCAAAAACGGGAAACTATAAAGAGTTCGTTAGCTGTCAACCTTTCTACTTCAATGGTACGGAAGGAGCAGTTGGCCTCATTCGCTGGTTTGAGCGGACTGAATCGGTATTTTCTCGTAGCAACTGTGCCGAGGAAAACAAAGTGACATTTGCTACTGGTACCCTAACCAATGACGCCCTATCCTGGTGGAATGCATACGCCCAACCTATTGGAATAGATCAAGCCAATCAAATCACTTGGACCGAATTGAAAAGGCTCTTAACCAATAAGTATTGCCCTCGAACTGAAGTCAAGAAAATGGAAGACGAATTTTACAACTTGGTTGTGAAAGGAAATGATCTTAAGACTTACATTAGGAGATTCCAGGAATTAGCCGTCTTATGCCCAAACATGGTACCAAACACCGAGAAACTTATGGAAGTCTTCATCAGTGGATTACCCAGAAGTATTGAAGGAAATGTTACTGCCTCGAAGCCTCAGACTTTGGAGGAAGCCATCAACATAGCCCAGAGGTTAATGGATCAAGTAACAAAATACACTCCGGTGCAAGTATCAAGTGATCACAAACAAAAGTTTGACGATAGGACTTTCCTCGCTCTCAAATCAATTCTCTCCTTCAAACTCAAGTCTTCGACTGTATCGATTTTCCAGCACAGCCTCATTGGGGATTAACGACCCGGGAATAGTCTATACTGCTCCTGGTATTTTTGATTGTTGTTTTTTTTACTAATATATATTTTATTATATATTATATATATTTAGTATAAGCTAAAAATTAACCAATCAGTCCCTTGTGTAAGAAATGCACTCTGCATCACACAAGACCTTACACTCTTAAGTGTTATATTTGCAACAAGGTGGGCCATCTGACCAAGAAATACAGAAACAAAGGACCAGCCACTGGAAGCAATCAGCAACCAGTATCGGTAATTTGTCATGCCTGTGGAAAGAAAGGGCATTATGCAAATCAGTGCCGAAAGACCATCTACAATAATGCCCAGGGAAGAGCCTACATGCTAAGGGATAGGAATGCTCATCAAAACCCGAACGTAGTCACGGGTATGTTTCTTCTAAACCAACATCTTGCTAGAGTATTATTTGATTCTAGAGCCGATAAAAGCTTCGTATCCATATCTCTTGCCTCTAAGCAAAATATTCCACCCATTACAATAATTACCTTTTACAATATCAAAATGGCTAACAGAAACTTAGTAAGCACAAACACCGTTATTCAGGGTGTGATTCGTAGTTTTACATACATATAAAATAATATACTTATAGAGAAATTAAGGAAATCCCCAAGTATCCCTTGGACA
>BQNB010014258.1:2971-75505 GCA_026074375.1 Tanacetum coccineum
ATACTTGATTTTATGGAATTTTTTTGAAATTTTTTGAGAACTTTTTAAAAAAAAGTTTTCTTTTTATCTTTCTCACGGATATTTGTCTTTTTATTTTAACCTTCCTATATATATATATATATATATATATATATATATTAAGTTTGAGTTGTCAGATTGACGTCTGACACTAATATCATTTTGTTGATTTTCGTTTTGTGAGTTACAAAACCCGCCACAGCGAAGCGCGGGTTTTAAACCTCGTTTAAAAAAAAGTTGACTGAAAACTGTAAAATCAAATCCACTATATTAAAAGCTACGGTTTACTGTACTTTCGAAAATGGAAACAATGATTCAAATGCAATAAACTAATCTAAGCTACTTAATAAATGATGAGATCTATGAATTATAAAAAAAACTAATATAAAAATCTACAAGTGACGCGTGTATTGTGTTCCACCGACCCCTCACGTCTGCTGTTGCGATAGAAAAGAAAGGCAAAAAAATGAAATACAAAATGCTACTCTACCAACTAGAAAAAAAGTAAAAAGAAAGATACGAATATAGATTGAAAGATAACAACTCAGATCTGCAGCTCTTTTCCTCTTATCAATTGCGTCTACAGTAAGCAGAACTAAGTGTGGATTTGGGCTTTTTTTCTGTTGGGCCCAATATGAGCTAGATGGCTTCTTTTGGACTTGTTTATCTCGTGGCTTGGCTGGGCTCATAATTGGGCTCGGAATGGCTTGTGTAAATATGGGTCGGTCCGACCCATATAAATGGTGTCGGGCCGGCCTAATAAAAGATGAAATCATCGTCAGACTTGATTTTTCGTGCTCTTTCCAATGAGGTGCTCGGGGAATTTTCACAACTTCGTCTTGATCTCGAAAAACACGTAAACGTCTTCAAATCTTAACCGAAAGTCTCCGTTTTTGCTCCGTTTTCAATCTTTTGTACCTGCAAGACATAACAACACAAAACAAACATATTTGCAATATAATTAAGCATATTTTAGTGTTATTAGTCCGTTTATTAGTGTTTTCTGAGGTAAAACAGATGTGTGTTTTAGCACACATCAATCATCTAAATGATCATAGGATTATCGCCCATAGAACTCCTCCCTACACACCACAACATAATGGAGTGTCGGAGAGGAGAAATAAAACACTGCTAGACATGGTTCGATCCATGATGAGTCAAACTACTCTTCTAAAATTCTTTTGGGATTATGCCCTTGAGTCTGCTGCACACATTCTCAACATGGTTCCAACTAAGAAGGTTGATAAGACACCATACGAAGTATGGCATGGGCATGCCCCTAAGATGTATTACTTAAAAGTCTGGGGTTGTGAGGCACTTGTTAAGCGTGATACACTTACCAAACCTGACAAACTGGAACCCAGATCTATTAAGTGTATCTTTGTAGGATACCTAAAGGAAACGATGGGATATTCTTTCTTCTACCCACCGAAGAACAAAGTCTTTGTTGCTCGGAATGCAGAAATCCTTGAGAATGGTCTGATAGCTCAAGAACAAAGTCTTGAAATTATTCAAGAAGAAGATACGCATCCTTCTATAGACATTAGCTCAAATCATGAAGAGGATGATCAAGAAATTGATGAACCTCAAAGTGATATCAATCCCATTCATAGGTCCACAAGGACACGCCATGCCCCAGATCGCATGTATTTATACATCGATGCTGAGGAACATAAGTTAGGGGATCTCGGTGAACCCGCTAACTATAAAGCCACATTGGATCCTGAATCTGACAAATGGCTTAAAGCTATGAATGTGGAGATGCAATCTATGAAAGACAACAAAGTCTGGGAGTTAGTTGAGCTTCCTCCTGGCGCAAAAACCGTTGGTCATAAATAGCTCTTCAAAAAGAAGACCGACATGGATGGTGCAGTACACACCTACAAAGCTCGTCTGGTAGCAAAGGGCTTCACTCAAACCCCAGGGATTGATTATGAAGAAACATTTTCTCCTGTTGCAGACATTAGAGCTATTAGGATTCTTATCGTCATAGCTGCGTTTTATGACTATGAGATTTGGCAAATGGATGTCAAAACTGCATTCCTCAATGGATATATCAATGAAGAGGTATACATAGAGCAACCTGAAGGTTTTGTTAGCCAGAAATTTCCAAACCGAGTATGCAAGCTCAAGCATTCCATTTATAGACTTAAGCAAGTATCTAGGCAATGGAATAAACGATTTGATGATGAAATTAAGAAATTTGGATTCAGTCAAAGTCGTGATGAGCCATGTGTATATGTAAAAGCTAGTGGGAGTTATGTCACTTTCCTAATCTTATATGTCGATGACATAATAATCATAGGAAACAATATTCCAATGTTACAAGATGTAAAATCCTATCTTGAAAGATGATTTGCTATGAAAGATTTAGGAGAAGCTGCATATATTCTTGGAATCAAGATCTACCGAGATAGATCAAAGCGATTAATTAGTTTATGTCAAAGCGCTTACATTGAGAAAATCTTAAAGATATTTTATATGGAGAATTCTAAACGTGACACTTTCCCAATGCAAGAAAAGCTTAAATTGAGTAAAACACAAGGTGCTTCAACACCTGCTGAAATTTGGCGCATGCAAAATATCCCATACGCTTTGGTTGTTGGATCAATTATGTATGTTGTGAGATGTACTCGTCCTGATGTTGTGTTCGCTCAGAACATAACAATTCGATTTCAACAGAATCCAGGTGATGCTCACTGGACTGCTGTTAAGAACATTCTGAAGTATCTTCGCAATACTAAAGATATGTTTCTTGTTTACGGAGGTGATACAAAACGAGAGCTCAAGGTTTCTTGCTACACTGATGCTGGATATCTGACAGATGCTGATGACATAAAGTCTCAGACTGGATATGTATTCGTTTTAAATGGAGGTGCTGTTGACTGGAAAAGCACAAAGCAAAGTATTTTTGCAACCTCATCTACAGATGTTGAATATATCGCTGCTTTTGATGCATTGAAAGAGGATGTATGGATTCAAAAATTCATTTATGGGCTTGGTGTTGTTCACACAATTGAAGAACCTATAAATATGTATTGTGATAATACTGAAGCCATAGTAATAGCGAAAGATCATGGAGTCACTAAAGGTGCAAGACATTTTCACGTAAAAGTTCACTATCTTCGAGAAACCATAGAAATGGGTGATGTGAGAATATAAAAAGTTGACACATATGACAACTTAGCTAACCCTTTTACAAAGGCTTTAGCATTTCCTAAACATTCTGAATTGACTGAGAAAATAGGAATGATACCAGCTAGTAGTCTCATGTAAATCTGTGTTTACTAGTATTTGGATAAATTGGAATTGTAAGACAGTTTTTACTTTTTGATGAATGAAGATACTTGGTATTTGTTTTTCTATCATATAATAACTGTTATTCTATATTTGCATGTTTAATCCTTGAATGATTTATCATTCTAAATTTGTTCATTGTCGGTTAAATATATAAGAATATTGTTACATAAGGCAAATGTGAGTGTTGGTTATATATTTTTGAATATATGAATTGTTCCCGCCAAACTCATGTGTATTCACAATGGATGCATATTGGATACCCTACCTTCGAATATTTGCTTTTGGATCCTTGTCATGAGTGAATATTGAAAATGGTTTAAAAGTCTTCCTTAGACTTGAGATGCAAGCAAGTTCTGCATGTGTGGATATCACTTTTTGAGTCTAAGTCAAACGATATCCTGAATAAGGTAGTCATAAAGGCTATTCTTGAAAGTGATGTGAAGCAGCATCCACAACACTTGTAGTCAACAAAGAATTTGTTCATCCACATGATATGTGCAGTAAGATACCATGGGCCCTCTCAAGAACTAATCAGATAATTGCATGGCCTTGCCCAAAGGGTAATACAAGATGATTCTTGATTACATTTGATAAATCTGAATTATTTCTATAACGAGAAACATAATGTTAAACTATATGGAATGAGTTAGGATCCATATCCATGGTTTAACGGTATCTAGAACAAAGGGATGATGATTAAAGCAAGAAATAAACTAACCATTAATAAGCTAAGATTGTTGTTGAAACTATTATCTCAAGTATTTCTAATTTAAAGGTAGTTGTGTGTGTTTGCTAGACGTTGCCAATTATCAGTATATCTGCAAGCCTGCTACTCCGCCTCCCAACTGGGAGCTGTTGGAATATGATAGTCGATTATGTTAATACAAATAAACCGGTTTTAAACAAAACGTTTCTACAATCAACTTAGGCTAAGGTTTTATTAATGACAAAACATAACAAACCATTTTTCTCAAACCTCTTATTTTCTCAAAACATGATTTCTTTACTATCTCTCAACTTTGTATAAAAGCACATGCAACTTGAAAAAGTGCACAAATCTTTTTAAACCGTAACTTTACACAAAATCATCTTACATTTATTAATTTAATTACTTCATTTAGCCTATAATCAAATGCAGCAAATCCAAGGAAAATCTTATAAGATTACACAAGATATCTCAAGATTTTGCAAATCAAAATCCGGATTTAGTTACTGTATGCCGGTGCTCTTTGTTTTGCAAGTCGGTGCACTTCGTCAACAGCACCGGAAGAACCGGCTTACAGTTAAACTTTTGGCTATAAATACCAAGCCATTTCTCATGTTTTCATATTTCTCATCTAATCGTCTCTCTAATTAACTTCTCTCTCTCTCTCTCTCTAGCATCTCTTTCTAAATCTTGTGTAGGTAATTCACTTCAAGAAAGGAATTGCCAAATACGTGAAAGTTTCAAGCACGCCTCAAAAGTGTCTTGATCTTGATTCTTCTTACTTCATTCAAGAGATCATCTTGCTGTGATTTATTGTTGTATTGTTAGTTGTACATCAAGTGTAGTTGTGTTTTTATCGATTCTCGTGTGTGAGAAATTCGGTGATCATCTTTGTAACCTATAGAAGTGTACCATCGTTGTGAAGGCTTCTCCGCCAAGTGAAAGGAACTCGGTGACTAGTGTTTAACAAAATCTCGAGTAGGTGACTCGAGGAGTAGAGTAGGGCAAGGAAGGTGTCCTTGTATCCGAACCACTATAAATACTTGTGTCTCGGTGAAATCTTTCTACACTCTATTTTCTCTTTACTTTTACATCTCTTACTTCTTAATTATCAAATATCAATATCTAGATCACTTCACTAAAAATTTCAAACAAAATGTTTTACAAGTTTTAAAAGGCCAAAAATTTAGAAAACTATTCAACCCCCCCTTCTAGTTTTTCACAGGTTCCACAAGTTATACGTTAGAAATACGTGAGCCTATTGGGGGCACACGCGTTAAACACATAGAGTATGTTTTACTTCACGATAATATTTAAATAGTCGTTATTTTCCGTTAATTGTTTAATAAAGTATAACGAATATTTAAAATAATAAACCCGAAGGGTGCCTTGGTTTGGCCGACTCCTATGAAGGTTCTAGGAGGGGGTGTTTGTTCGGTTATAGGGTTAAAGGAAAGGGAATAATATAACAACCCAAGGATTTTCATCACATACAAAACCTATTTTACTATGATCACAATTGTACGGGGAAATTTTTTGCTTTATTACATTACTTGCATTGTCAATGTCTCAGTATGTCATGTAACTTACATAACTAAAGTAGATAAGCTCACGCAACTTATCTATGGCAATCCTGTCTTCATATATGTCAAGCAAACATAATAACATGTCAATATCATCATATTCTTTTTACAAGGTACATTATTCCTATAATGTACTATTCGCAACGTTATGTCTAAACAGGCTTTAAACCGTTATCATATGCCTCTAAAACCCTAATTCCGAGAAGGATTAATATCTAAAGTGAATGTACAAGTTACCAAAGCATATGTACAAGTAATATAACATCTCATTTGAAATATAAACTCCCTCCAAGTCAAATTACAAGTCCTCAAAAGCTCAATATACAAGTCATTAAGCATGACATCCAAAATAGCCGTTTTACCTCCGTTTTCATTATAATTTCTTCACCACAACTCTTGTGCAAGCTACTACACTCAATATACAATGTATAAACCCTAATTATTCTATTCATGAGCACTCACATACATTTTTACACTTAAAAACCCTAATTCAAAAGTCAGAAACCCTAACCCGAGCTAAATAGTAAACCATAACCCGTTTATCAATCTTTATCCATTTTAAACCTCAACCAACACTCAAATAAGTTGTAATAACTTATTTTACAACCATGACAATCCTATTCTATCATTATTTCATAATCTCACTTCATTTATACAAAGATTAAATCCAAGAAACCCTAAATGAACCCTAAATGATCATTTAACCTATTTATTCGTTTTAAACCCGTTCAATCTCAAATAATCAACCAAGAGTCATTGTAAACTCATAAAATGAGTTTACAAACCATTACCCATCATTATCTATCATTGCTTCAACAATGTACAAGAATTACAAGGCTAGAAAACCCTAAAAGTCTTATACGAACCCTAATTCTAAGCTACGGCTTATTCTTTCAATTTCGACCTATTTTAACTAAAACCAACGATTAAAATTCATTAATAATACTTTTTATAAGCCCTAAGATTTGTATTCCATCATTCCTAATCAAGAGTATGCAAAATATAAACCAAGAAAGTCAAGAAAACCCTAAACGAGCCCTAGTTAAACCCGTGACCTCATTTCTTCAATTCTAACCCGTTTTAACCCAAACCAATTGCTAATCTTTGTTAATCCTTCTTATATCAGATCTTAGGAACATATATTAACCATCCTTAATCAATTACACACGAAATAAAAGCTTGAAAACTTGTGAATCACTAGTCGAACCCAAAACAGACCCGCACCCCATTTTTGGCTTCTTTAACCCATTTTAGCCCTAACCATGTGCAAGGCACTTGCATAAACTCCTTCTAGACACCTTGTAGCAGCTCACCCACCTGCTTGAACCTTCTCTTGGTCGAAATTAAAGGCACATGACCTTCTTTTTGCTCCAATCAGCCGCGGACACCACAAGAACCAAAACCACCTCCATCAACCTCCACCTTGCACCATAGCCTCTCCAACACAGCCCCTAGACTCTCCACATCATCTCCCATGTGTCCTAACCTGATCACTAAGATTTCTTGGCCTCTAAGGGTTGGAAATGCTATAAATAGGGGTCTTGGGCACTCATTCAAACTCGCACCACACCTCCTCCTCTATAACCCTTATAGGCAGCAATCCTTTGCTCCCTTATGATCCTAGGATCATTAAAGAAGTTCAAGAAGCGAATCCCTGAAGAATTGAAGCCCCAGAGTAAAGATACAAGGCGTACGAGTGGAAATACTACCCGAAACGACCCATTTCCACCATTTTTGATCATTGAAGCTCAAACCCAGGTTTTGAATGTTCTACTTCTGCTACTACACCCTTATAATGTTCATATGATCCTAAATATACTCTTGTTAAAGTTTCATAACTCAATTCATGCTCATTTTCCATTTTGATCCAAAACCGTACACCCGAAACCCTAATTTCGCGTTTTTCTTAAAACTAAATGTTATAATGGTTAAATATTGTTATAATCTATCCTAGCATGCTTAAATAATGTTAAACTAACCACTTTATTGATTAATGAAGGAATTTGAACTTAAAACCCGCGCGTTTTCATTTTGAAACCCTAATTTGAACCGTTTTGCTTCCTAGCTTAACGAATCGTTATCTTAAACTTGTGTTGCATTAAATCTTCATATTTTAGTTTATTATAACTTATAAATGTCTAATGAAATGTTAAAATAAGCTTGCATGACAATTTGGACATGTTTTGTAATTATAATCCATGCAAGGGGTATATATCGTAACTTTCTGAAACTTATAACAAAAGGGGCTGAATATGTCATTTTATCAAAGTTATAACTATAGGGGTCTATTATGTCACTTTTCAAAGTCCAAGGTTTACTTGGTATATCTTTCAAAGTTGAAGGACCAAAGTCGTAAAAATGCAAACCCCAAGGGTCTATTTGCAATTTTTCAAACCCCAGGGTCTAAAATGTAACATTTTGAAAAAGTATAAAATCATATCCAAAACATTATCTGACATAACTTTAATTAACGCTTCTCGTGCTTAACATTTCCAGATATTGAATAAAACACTTAAAACCAATCATCCGGAAGCTATATCGTATCACAATACTAGGGAGCTTCATATTAAGGAGTTTCATCTTGGTATTACGTTCTGACTGAGTTGTTGGGTTTACGATTTAAAGTGCCCTAGCTCCTCAAACGTTTACTGAATGACTTCTGAATTATGATGGCCCGAACAGTGATACAATAATTCCAAACTCTTCAATCAAACTCATAACTCTTAAAACTAAAGTTCTAGAGTACAATCTTCCTAAGACTCAACATATTTACTCAGGTTGCGTGACGTGGCTGTTTACTATCATTTCATTATATCAACATTCCCTGGTTAAGATTGTGATAAGGTCGTCAGCTTTCATTTCAGAATATTTATTACATCTACCTACCAGGTGAAGTTCATAACCTCGCCTTTACTTATTTACATGTTTTATAAACCCGCGAGGGGGATACATGCTTGTTACAAACTCTTTTACATACTCGTTTATCTTATAACAATGTGATTACTTTTACAAATTACTTTATAACATGCTTAAAACCAGGAATCAAGTATTTTTATAAGTTATTTGCTATCCTTGCATCACTATTTACAGCATACTGTCTATGTTTACATTATGCCAAAAGTCCCAAATTATCATGGGACCATTATATTGTGGATAGATCTATCGGGATTGACGAATCCTGTTTGTGTTAGCCGGATAGGTAACCAAACACACTATATTTGAATTTCATAGGTATATGGCAAGTACCTACACCGAGGGCCATTATCTCTCTCTCTCTCTCTCTCTCTATATATATATATATATCACATCATTTTGGGTATATATATACACTAGTCAGTTTGTGTGCCATGAGCTTAGACCAAGACCAAATCAGACTAAACAAGACAATAACGCAGTAATACACTGTTACTACAATAATTGCATTCGTTGCAATTATACAAATAACGGGTATATAATAACGTGACCCAAGATCATAACAATATCATTTTCATAATAATTGTGTTTGTACAATTATTACACTATGACTTGTATTCAAACTGTTTATCAAACCTATGAATTTCACTCAACCTTTGTGTTGACCCTTTTTAGCATGTTTATCTCAGGTAATTGAGCAAGTTGCGGTACGAAGTGGCATGGACTCGAAGGTGGCTGAACTGTTATCATTCAAACTTGATATTTTAGATTTTGGGACCTGCATTTTGTAAAAACTCTGATTATAATGAATGATAACTAAATTTTTCCAACAACGTCTCTTTTAAAGTTGTTTTCTATGATTATGATTGTTGTATCCATGAAGTAATACCCCAGATTATCTTCCGCTGCTATATTGTAAAAATGGGGGTGTTACAGATTGGTATCAGCGCCATGGTTATAGAGAACAAGGTCAAAACCTTAACTATAACCACATTTCATTTTTTAACCATCAAAGCCTTCGTGCCACTACATTCCGGTATAAGTACGTAAAGATACATATCTATTATACTATTATATAAATAACTTATTTTATTTATAAATTAGGCTGTTATTAGAATGATGTCTTCTCCTAACCGCTCTACTTCCAATCTTGAGGATGCTTTTTCCTCTATGAATATTCTTAACTATACTTTAGTCTCATCGGATTATTTCCCAGCTTCATCGGAAAGCAGATCTTTTAACCCTTTGGAAAACTCTAGAGATAATATGTCCCACTAGTATTCTTATCTTTCTACAATAATCCTTATTTGAAGAATGTACTAGCATTTTATGCTAAGGAATTACCTATTTCATCACCAGATCCTATTACTCCACCAGCTATTTTAACTCCATTTCCGGTATTACCACCATCATTACTCTTTAATCCTCGATATTTCTTTATTCCTGAAGAACTATTACTACCTAGAAAGCGAATCCATTCTCCATATTCTTCCTCAACTACGTTATTTAATTCATCTCGGAATCAAACTTGTAATTTGGTATCACCGTCTTCCTCAGTTTATACTTCTATCCCTCCTCAGGTATTTGAAATAGGAAAATGTTCAGATAAGATGTATCTGAAACATCATGAGAAACAAGTCGAAGATATCTTGAATTATTTAGATGAACTCTATCTTCACCGCATTGAGAGAATGGAAGAAGGACGTATAAATGATAACGAACTAAAGACCGAACTCAAGGAAATCCGTACTCAGATTATCAAACTTCAAAAGAAACGGTTAGGGCAAAAGGATAAGATTGCCTTTGCTTACTACAGAATTTCTGATCTTGAACAAATCATTGAGAAAATCCAAGCTCGTCACCAAACGGATCAGGAGGATTTTTAGGATGTCATCTACCGGCTCAAAATCATCAAACTCTTAAACTAGTTATAGCTTTATCCTAAGCCACGGGATGTGTGGTATAAATAAAAACGCTTGTCAAATCTTGACTATGTATAGTAAAAAGGCAAGTTATTTATAAAGGCAATCCCGTTTCATACATTATTTTTCCAATTTATCTCTCTTTCATCATCATTTCCACTATTTGCGTCATTATTTCCGTCTTTATCAAAACCTCTAAGTGCTTAAAAATTCAAAAATAAGCATTTTCCTTTAAGCATTTTAAGCATCACATTCTCTTTTTTTACTTTTCAAAACTTATGATATCATTCTTACTACGTATCATCTTTTGTTGATAGAATGCCTCCCAAAAGGACGTCAACATCTGAAACACCAGTCATAACTTTGGATGCCATCCGGCAACTGATTAATGATGGCATCTCCTCAGCTCTGAAAGAATAAGCTGCTGCCATGGCAACTTCTGACAATTCCAATAGGAACACTAAACCCTGAGAAATTCCTGTAGCAAAAAGAGGAAACTACCAAGAATTCATAAACTATCAACCTTTCTACTTCAATGGCACAGAATGAGTTGTTGACCTCATTCGCTGGTTTAAACGTACTGAGTTAGTGTCTTCTCATTGCAAGTGTGCCGAGGAAGACAGAGTAACATTTGCTAATAGTACTTTAACTGATGATGCCTTGTCCTGGTGGAATGCACATGCCCAGCCTATGGGAATAGAGCAAGCTAATCAAATCAACTGGACTGAGTTAAAAATGCTTTTGACAAACAAGTACTGTCCTCAAACTAAGATTAAGAAAATGGAAGATGAATTTTATGGTCTAACTGTAAATGGAAGTGATCTCAAGACTTATATTAGAAGATTCCAAGAATTAACAATCTTATGTCCAAACATGGTGCCGAATTCTGAGAAACTTATGGAAGCTTTCATCGGGGGACTACCGCAAAGCATTGAAGGAAACGTTACTGCCTCGAAGCCTCAAACTTTGGAGGAAGCCATCAACATATCCCAGAGGTTAATGGATCAAATAATAAAGCGTGATTCCGTGCAAGAAACCAATGATCACAAACGAAAGCTTGAGAATAAAGGAAACATCGTCAACAACAACTATCAGAATAACTATAACAATAACAACCGTAACAATGATCACCACCAGCAGCAGAACAAGAAGCAAGAAACCTTCAGGACTTATACTGCTACCAATGGGTATACTGGGAATCGTCCTTTGTGTGAATGTTGCCACCCACATCACATAGGTCTTGCACTTCATGTGTCGAACTTGCACAAGCTAGGACATCTGACTAGAACTGCAGATAAACCACTAGAAACATAATCTACTTACGGGTTTCCGTAACTTGTAATGCCTGTGGAAAGAAAGGACATTATGCGAATCAGTGCTCGAAAGCAAACAAAAGGTCTACAAGAAATCATACTTAGATACAAGCTTGCTTTTGTTCACTTTAGGATTTCTACTCTAGAACAAACAATCTTGAGGATATTTCAACTTCATCAGAATCTTCTTCAATCTAAAAACCTTAATCATCAAGCTACAATCCTTGTTATTTGTTACTTTTATCCTACTACAAGATACTTAGAATAATTATCAACTCTTTTTCATATCTAAAGTTTCGTATGTAAAGTTATCCATGAAATAATAAAGTGATAATTCCGTTACATCTTATTATCCGAACTCAACATCGTTTGTCAACTTTATTATGTTTTAACTCTGAAACATAAATTTTCTCTTGATATATGGGCGGGTACCCAATCTAATTCTTAATCTTATTACATTAATGATCATATCATTTTCTTCCATTAAGTTTATTTATCATGTTTTTTATGCTTAGGTAAGACGATTTATAATCATCTTATTGAAATGAATTAGGTCACTTCTTCATTTAAATAAGGAAATTATAAATCTCTGAACTATGAATTTATAAATTCACAGTTACAAGGAGTTGAACGCTTCTTTTTGTAAATGATTAATTATATATATATTGGCTTTAGTATAGTACATATGCACAAACATGTTTCTTTCAAATCCGTTTGTACAAACAATTCCTTAATCATTATCATTATTACCTTCATTATCCATTATTACTGACATCATTCTGTTCATTTTAAAATCTGTATCTCACGTGATTAGCAACTCTTTTTCAAATTCTTAATCTTTCTTTGTCATCACTTATTCATGATATCGTTTTCTTAAAATATCTCTATTTTTTTCTGCAATGTAATAACATGGAAACATACAAGAATCTATACATTGGGTCAATTGATTTTCATTACCACTAGGTTATGAAAATTTGACTATGACTGTGATTGCATTCATTAGTGAGGGTGACATTAATAAAGGTTAATTGATATTCGATTATTTACATTTATGTGGGCGGACTACTGAAGATTGTAGGAAATTTACAACAAGGTTTCGTATCATAGTATTTAATCACCCTATGCTTTCAGTTGGGTGGTATTTATTTTGCGCTTGCATAATGTGGTGTAGCTTGGAAATTAGGAGAGTGTGAATGGAAGGTTATTTATATTATTATGGTGCGTATCATTTTGATTAATGCTCCCTCATTACGTGGGTCTGGGGTGATCACACACGTGAACTTGTGACCTTGATTAACCTAAATTCATACCTAGTACCTATCTCTAAACAATACCACTACAACTTTCAACTAAATCTCGGGATGAGATTTCTATAAGGGGTGGAGACTATAACAACCCAAGGATTTTCATCGAATACAAAACCTATTTTACTATGATCACAATTATACGGGGAAATTTTTCGCTTTATTACATTACTTGCATTGTCAATGTCTCAGTATGTCATGTAACTTACATAACTAAAGTAGATAAGCTCACGCAACCTATCTATGGCAATCCTGACTTCATATATGTCAAGAAAACATCATAACATGTCAATATCATCATATTCTTTTTACAAGGTACATTATTCCTATAATGTACTATTCGCAACGTTATGTCTAAACAGGCTTTAAACCGTTATCATATGCCTCTAAAACCCTAATTCTGAGAAGGATTAATATCTAAAGTGAATGTACAAGTTACCAAAGCATATGTATAAGTAATATAACATCTCATTTGAAATATAAACTCCCTCCAAGTCAAATTACAAGTCCTCAAAAGCATAATATACAAGTCATTAAGCATGACATCCAAAATAGCCGTTTTACCTCCGTTTTTATTATAATTTCTTCACCACAACTCTTGTGCAAGCTACTACACTCAATATACAATATATAAACCCTAATTATTCTATTCATGAGCACTCACATACATTTTTACACTTAAAAACCCTAATTCAAAAGCCAGAAACCCTAACTCGAGCTAAATAGTAAACCATAACCCGTTTATCAATCTTTATCCATTTTAAACCTCAACCAAAACTCAAATAAGTTGTAATAACTTATTTTACAACCAATACAATCCTAATCTATCATTATTTCATAATCTCACTTCATTTATACAAAGATTGAATCCAAGAAACCCTAAATGAACCCTAAATGATCATTTGACCCATTTATTCGTTTTAAACCCGTTCAATCTCAAATAAGCAACCAAGAGTCATTGTAAACCCATAAAATGAGTTTACAAACCATTACCCATCATTATCTATCATTGCTTCAACAATGTACAAGAATTACAAGGCTAGAAAACCCTAAAAGTCTTATACGAACCCTAATTCCAAGCTACGGCTTATTCTTTCAATTTCGACCTATTTTAACTAAAACCAATGATCAAACTTCATTAATAATACTTTATATAAGCCCTAGGATTTGTATTCCATCATTCCTAATCAAGAGTATGCAAAATATAAACCAAGAAAGTCAAGAAAACCCTAAACGAGCCCTAGTTAAACCCGTGACCTCATTTCTTCAATTCTAACCCGTTTTAACCCAAACCAATTGCTAATCTTTGTTAATCCTTCTTATATCAGATCTTAGGAACATATATTAACCATCCTTAATCAATTACACACGAAATAAAAGCTTGAAAACTTGTGAATCACTAGTCGAACCCAAAACAGACCCGCACCCCATTTTTGGCTTCTTTAACCCATTTTAGCCCTAACCATGTGCAAGGCACTTGCATAAACTCCTTCTAGACACCTTGTAGCAGCTCACCCACCTGCTTGAACCTTCTCTTGGTCGAAATTAAAGGCACATGACCTTCTTTTTGCTCCAATCAGCCGCGGACACCACAAGAACCAAAACCACCTCCATCAACCTCCACCTTGCACCATAGCCTCTCCAACACAGCCCCTAGACTCTCCACATCATCTCCCATGTGTCCTAACCTGATCACTAAGATTTCTTGGCCTCTAAGGGTTGGAAATGCTATAAATAGGGGTCTTGGGCACTCATTCAAACTCGCACCACACCTCCTCCTCTATAACCCTTATAGGCAGCAATCCTTTGCTCCCTTATGATCCTAGGATCATTAAAGAAGTTCAAGAAGTGAAGCCCTAAAGAATTGAAGCCCCAGAGTAAAGATACAAGGCGTACGAGTGGAAATACTACCCGAAACGACCCGTTTCCACCATTTTTGCTCCTTGAAGCTCAAACCCAGGTTTTGAATGTTCTACTTCTGCTACTACACCCTTATAATGTTCATATGATCCTAAATATACTCTTGTTAAAGTTTCATAACTCAATTCATGCTCATTTTCCATTTTGATCCAAAACCGTACACCCGAAACCCTAATTTCGCGTTTTTCTTAAAACTAAATGTTATAATGATTAAATATTGTTATAATCTATCCTAGCATGCTTAACTAATGTTAAAATAACCACTTTATTGATTAATGAAGGAATTTGAACTTAAAACCCGCGGTGTTTAACATTTGAAACCTAAATGATCCGTTTGCTTCCCTGAGCTTAACGAATCGTTATTTTAAACTTGTGTTGCATTAAAACTTCATATTTTAGTTTATTATAACTTATAAATGTCTATTGAAATGTTAAAATAAGCTTGCATGGCAATTTGGACATGTTTTGTAATTATAATCCATGCAAGGGGTATATATCGTAACTTTCGGAAACTTATAACTAAAAGGACTAAAAGTGTCATTTTATCAAAGTTATAACTCCAGGGATCTATTATGTCACTTTTCAAAGTCCAAGGTTTACTTGGTATATCTTTCAAAGTTGAAGGACCAAAGTCGTAAAAATGCAAACTCCAAGGGCCTATTTGCAATTTTTCAAACCCCAGGGTCTAAAATGTAACATTTTGAAAAAGTATAAAATCATGTTTAAAACCTTACAAGACATAACTTTAATTAACGCTTCTCGTGCTTAACATTTTCCAAAAATGATTAAACTCTTAAACCCGATTATAATCGTATCACACAACACTAGGGAGCTTCATCTATAAGAGGTATCAACATTGGTATTACGTTCTGACTGAGTTGTTGGGTTTACGATTTAAAGTGCCCTAGCTCCTCAAACGTTTACTGAATGACTTCTGAATTATGATGGCCCGAACGGTGATACAATAATTCCAAACTCTTCAATCAAACTCATAACTCTTAAAACTAAAGTTCTAGAGTACAATCTTCCTAAGACTCAACATATTTACTCAGGTTGCGTGACGTGGCTGTTTACTATCATTTTATTATATCAACATTCCCTGGTTAAGATTGTGATAAGGTCGTCAGCTTTCATTTCAGAATATTTATTACATCTACCTATCAGGTGAAGTTCATAACCTCGCCTTTACTCATTTACATGTTTTATAAACCCGCGAGGGGGATACATGCTTATTACAAACTCTTTTACATACTCGTTTATCTTATAACAATGTGATTACTTTCCAAAGACTTATACATGCTTAAACCATGAATACAAGTGTCTTTACAAGTTATATGCTAATCTGATATACCATTATCACTAATGTCTAAGTTACTTTATGCCAAAAGTCCCTCATTATCATGGACCATTAATCACTTACGGGTGAACGCAAATATTGTGGATAGATCTATCGGGATTGACGAATCCTGTTTGTGTTAGCCGGATAGGTAACCAAACACACTATATTTGAATTTCATAGGTATATGGCAATTACCTACACCGAGGGCCATTATCTCTATATATATATCACATCATTTTGGGTATATATATACACTAGTCAGTTTGTGTGCCATGAGCTTAGACCAGACTATACTATACCAGACAAGACCAAACAGACCAAATAAGGCAATAACGGGATAATACATTGTTACTATGATAATTGTATTCGTTGCAATTATTACTAATAACGGGTGTATAATAACAATATCATTTTACATAATAATTGTGTTTAAACAATTATTACACTATGACTTGTATTCAAACTGTTTATATTAAACCTATGAATTTCACTCAACCTTTGTGTTGACTTTTTAGCATGTTTATCTCAGGTAATTGAGCAAGTTGCGGCACGGAGTGGCATGGACTCAAAGATGGTTGAACTGTTATCATTCAAACTTGATGTTTTAGATTTTGGGACCTGCATTTTGTAAAAACTCTGATTATAATGAATGATAACTAAATTTTTCCAACCACGTCTCTTTTAAAGTTGTTTTCTATGATTATGATTGTTGTATCCATGAAGCAATACCCCAGATTATCTTCCGCTGCTATATTGTAAAAATGGGGGTGTTACAATTATGGTGATCTTCTTTTAAGGTTTTATTTTTTCTTCGTCAATTGCTTTTGGGTCATTAACTGGCCACGTAGTTCCTACTAATTGATAATCAATTTATAGCTTACCATTATTGACCATTCGTTCAATCAATTAATTAATATTTAATTAGATATTTGGTCTTACGTATTATGGTATTCATTAAGGTTTTTATTTGTTCCTGCTGCTCTTGTTGTGTCGTTGGTGATTTTAAGGTTAAATCCTAATTTGTTTTGGGTTTATTATATTAATTAAGGGTTAGAGACTGGTACATATGATCATTACGGTTTGGATAGTTGGGTTCTTGAGGCGACATGGAGAAGGGATTCTTGTACAAGAGAAGGGTAAAAGAGAAGGAAAATAATGCCAATATCAGATCGGATATTACTTCTAGGACTAGGGTTACTGCTTGTTCTTCTAATGAACATACTAACAATAATGATATTGGTAATAAGGGGAATCATGTAAGTGAAGCTGATGGTAGTTCTAGTAACGTAGACATGCATATGACATAAAATATGGTCAAAAATAGAGGTTTTTTGTTAGATGTGAATTTGGACCACAATGTCTCGCCTATGCTAGACATGTTTGAATCATCTTATGGGAATACGAATGATGTTAACACTGATAATGTTAACTTAGAAACACCATTAGAATCGAACAAGGATGATGATGTAAATACTAATGCTAATGTGGAACCTACTGCTAGTGCATCGCTTCTGGCTTTTGTGTCATTTGCAACACTATTAAAAGGAGATGCAAGTCAAAAAAGTTTAAATTCCTATACTTTAATTACACCAGCGAGAAAAGGGGTTGATGTGGTTGTCCCGTTGGAGTCTATTCGAGTGGTTAGTGAACGGTTTGCTAATTCGGCTTATGGTTTCTTTTTGGGAAAGTGGGTGGCTTACCCTGTTGTTGCTAACTATGTTAGGAATACTTGGAGTAAATATGGACTGGTTAAATCAATGCTTAACTTGTCTAACGGGTTATTTTTCTTCTAGTTTAGCTCTAGGGATGGTTTGGACGAAATGCTAGAGAATGGTCCTTAGTTTATTTGCAATAATCCACTTATTCTGAAAAAAGTGGGATCCAGATGTGAACTTATTCAAAGAAGATGATAGTAATTTTCTGGTTTGGGTTAAACTACATGGTGTCCTTATGATGGCGTTTAGCGAGGATGGATTAAGTGTTATTGCTAATAAACTTGGTACTCTCTTGATGTTTGACGTGTATACATCTGACATGTGCTTGCAATCCTAGGGTAGGTCAAGTTATGCTAGAACAATGATTGAGCTTTAGGCCGATGTGGAGTTGAAAGATACTATTATGGTGGCTATGCCTAAGCTTGTTGGTGAGGGGTTCTATATGTGTGCTATTCGTGTCGAGTATGAGTGGAAACCTCCCAGGTGTTTAAGCTGCAAGGTTTTTGGATATGTTCTGAATGAGTGTCCTAAGAAGATTGTCCCGGATGTGGTGAAGAACTCAAATAATCCTAGAAAAGCTACTAGAGGTGTTCCAGTTGGTCAAAATGTTAGTTTTAAATCAACTAAACAAGTGTACAAACCTGTTTGTAAAAAGAATGGTGCAATCACTAGTGGAAACATGAAGCAAGCTGAAGTGGTTAGACAAGAGGTAAGTAACTCAAACCCTTTTGACGCACTTAATTCAATAGAAAATGATAAAGACTTGGGTATGAATGGGGGGATTTCAAGGTCGCAGAGATGGGGTCCTTAAATGTGGCGCATGGTAGTTCTAGTAATACTCCTATTATTGATAAGATAGATAAGCTAGAACGACAAATAATTTATGGCAAACTTATGTTTGTGGATGATGACAGGATCTCGCTTATCTCTACGAATTATGTGGACAATGAAAGTGAAGTGGAGGTGGTGTTTGATGAAACCACTAATCTAATGCCTTCAAAGATTTCTAAAGGTGAAAATGATAGAGGTTATAGCAATAATAGCATGTTGGAACAATGGAGGGAAACAAATCGGGATGATGACTACGACCCATATGACGATGATTTGTATGAAAGTCATGATATGTCTAATCATCTTCAGGCAATTTGGGATAATTTAAATATCATAGTCTGTGGTAGGATGAAGAAATATATTATGTTTGATAGTTGAGTCTATTGTAATCTAGTTATAGTAGTCCTCCTTTAGAGTAGTTGTGCTTGTTATGGTCGTTTTATACCTATGTAACAGGCTGAGATGTGGGATTTACCCACACCCTTTGTACTGAGTCGTTTTTTAGAGTAATACATTTAGTGGGGAAACCCTTTATCCAAAAAAAAAATTCCTTTTCCCTGTCAACCAGAACTTGGTCAGTTCCAAAGATCATCATGTCATCAACATATACACACATTTTTCGGCTTGGTTAAGAAGAAAAAAACTTGACAAAACTACTTCACCAAAATTTTGATGCCATTGATTAGGTGCATGCTTCAGTCCATATAAGGACTAAATCAGTTTACACACATTGGGTTCATTACCAGGCATGATGAAGCCTTAAGGTTGTCTCATATAGACCTCCTCATCTAGTTCACCATTCAAGAAAGTTATCTTCATATCCATCTCATGAATAATTAGATTCTGAATTGATGACAAAGCAATCAACAACCTTATGGTATTGATACGTGCCACCGGAGCGTAAGTATCAAAGTAGTTTATCCCTGACTTTTGTCAAAATCCCTAAATGACCAGTCTAGCCTTAAACTTTTCAATAGTTCTATCTACCTTCAACTTTCTTTTAAAAATCCATTTACAGCCCAGAGTTTTGCAACCTAGTGGAAAATTAGCCAACACCCAAGTGTTGTTTCCTATGGTAGAATTTATCTCATCATTTATTGCTTCTTTCTAGAAAAGAACATCATAGGACTTCATTACTTTATCAAATGTTTTGGGTTTATCCTTAAATTTAAAGCAATAGGAGTATTGGTTTGAGACCTCGTCTCTTGTTTATTCATTTAAGTATAATTGAAATTTAGATGCAAATGATTTTGGAGTCCTGACCCTTTTGCTCTTTCTAATCTCAGGTTGCTAAACCACAACCTCCTAAGGTACCTTGTCAGGGACCTCTGAAACACCAATATCATCTTCAGTTCCATTTGTACTTGGAATCATGTGACTTAGTCTAGGTATAGATTATAATATATTCTCACCAAAGATTGCATCTATTGATTCAATTATAAAGTTAATTGAAACAAACTCATTAGGTTTAATATCATAGATCCTGAATACTTTGGAATGCTCAGCATATCCAATGAATATACAATCAATACCTTTATCACCCAAAGTTTTCATCTTTGGATCAAGGAGTTTTACAACTGCCTTGCGACCACAAACCTTGAGATAGTTCAAGTTTAGTCTCCTACTAGACCAGAGTTCATAAGGGATTATCATGTTCATTTTATTAGAAACTCTATTTAATAAATAACAAGTTATTAACGCAGCTTCACCCCAAAACCCTTCACTCGGCCCTAAATAGGACAACATAAAATTAACCATTTCTTTTAGTACTCCATTTTTCCTTTTAGAGATACTATTTTGTTATGGAGTATAAGGAGGAGTCGTTTCATAGATTGTACCAACATACTAAAAATACTAGGTATCCATGTATTCACCTTCCCTATCAGTCTCGAATCTTTTGATTAGGGCTCCTTGTTGCAATTATACTTTAGTATTAAACACTTTAAATTTATCTAAAACTCCATCCTTATAATGTAATAAATAGATATAAAAAAACTTAGAAGCATCATCAATAAAAGTCACAAAGTTTATCTTATTTCCCAAAGAGGGAGTGGCATGCAAATCACATAGATCGCTATGAATTAACTCTAAGAGTTCAGTTTCTCATTTTACACTTTGAAAATATTTCTTAGTAATTTTGCTCAGCATACAAATCTTACACTTTTTGGTGTCCATATCAAAGGTTGGAATTAACCCATCCTTAGACATATCTTGCATTCTTTTAAAAAAACATGGCCAAGTTTAGCATGTCAAAGGGTTGAATCATCCAGTTTAGAGGTCAACATATAGGCTGAATTAACAATATCAATAACTATATTAAGCCTAAACATTTGATTCCACATATAGTCAAAATCCAATAAACATACCTTGTTGATCCCTTTTTAACAGGTCTTTGATTAGCTTGTTAAATCTTTAGTTGTCTTAGATAGATCTAAAACAACTATGATAGAAACCTTGAGTAATATATAAAGATTATGCGGAATCTAATCTTTATACACTAGAAGAACAATTAAACAATGTAACAGTAGCACAAGAACTTTCTCTCAACTCACAATATATTGAATGATTCACAAAACAACTATATGTTTTGCCTAATAGCTATAACTTTTCTATGTTGAATTGATATCTCTAACTATGCTGTAGGGTTCCTTTTATACACTAAGGAAAACCCTAATGGGCTTACAAAACGCGTTAAATGATCGTGCATATCTATTCCTAATATATCTCATGAATATTACTTAAGCAGTACTAACTTCTTATACTAACAGTACTAATAAACTAACTAGCAGTACTAATTATCTATCTTTTTGTACTGGCAGTATTAATTATATCTAACAGTACTAACTATTACAACTAGCAGTACTAACAACTTAGTTTATATTCTTCAATCTTTAGTAGCAACACAAATCTTCAAATAGCAGTACTAAGTCCATCAGCAGTATATCCTTGTAGAAGTTCTTAATTCCCAACAATCCTCCCCTAAACTTGTGATTTATCTCTAAATCATCAAGTTTCTTGAATTATAGCTTTTTGGCTCTGAGAGGATTCTTCCAAACACTTCAGCTTCTTGGCTTGCTGGCTTCTATAAAGATCTTCATAACTAGGTCTCTTGCCATCTCACTATTTTCTTCTACTTGCAGCCTTCTGCTTAGCATCAAACCCATAACTGTAGTTGACAATGGATAATCCTTTTTTGTTAACATATAGATGTCATGTCCTCTTGTTGAAGATACATGATGTACTCCACATGTATCATACAGTCTCCATGTCAAAGGATCGTGCATATATTTTTGTAGTTTCCATAGCACATCATCTTTATCTGGTTTAAACAGTCTTTTTAGTTCAACCTATAAAGCTCTTTCCATATCTTCAGTAGGTTCTGCTGATCTAAATCTTTCTTTAACTAAGCTCTATAATGTAACAAGGTCTTCTTTGCCAAATCCTTTGAGCATATCTTCAAAAACTTAGTATGCCTCTGTGATGTTTCTAACCCTGATAATCTTCTAATATTTTCTTAATCCTTCAGTATGAATTTCCCAATCAATGATAGGATACTAAACTTGTAAAGCTTCTGCCTTGATTTCTTCTACTGGAACTATCTCCAACATCTTCTTAAGTTCTTCTTCAGATAATTCTTTTGGTTCTTCAGTAGGTTGTTCTTGAATAGGTTCTAACCTTGAAGCTTCAGCTGTCCTTAACTTTTTAAAACTCTCTTGAAGTATTATCTCTTCTATAACTCTCTTTGTCTTTGTCTTTTCAACTTCAATATCCTTTTTAAACAAAGTTTGTATCTTATTATACTCTTCTTCAAACATGGGTCTGATCTCATCATAGCTCATTCCTTTGAAGTAAACCATCTTGTATCCAACCATATTCTTCAAGTAAATCAACATATTCTTCCTTGCTTGAGCTAGTAAGACTGGTTTCTTCTTGAGTGTTTGATATCTTTTTATAGTATCTGACTGTCTCTCTTAAACTTGTTCAGCCACAATACTCCAGTCAATATTATCAGTTTCTTCCCTTTCATCCAACTATTTTTGTAACTCTAAGGCTTTTTCAAAATCAATCCTTTCTTCATTCTTCTCTTGCTGTAGCTTTTGCCATTTCTTCCTCATTTAGCTTCTGAGCTATCCTTTCATCGGTACTTAGAATTTCCTCAGCAGTACTAAAAAGACCTCCAGTAGTACTATCTCTTAAACTGATAGTACTTCTTCTTCTTCTAGTGTAACTTTTATAGGTCTTTACTCTTTCTCTGGATGCATCTTCAAGGATCTTACATGCACTGAGAACATCTAATTGAACTTCAGAACTCTCTAGACTTTGTTCTTCACCTTGTGAAACCTTTGTAGGAGTAGTCTGCTGCAATGTAGCATTCTGATCCAATTCATACTCAACTTCTTCATATCCTGTCTCTACATCTACATCTTCATATTTTGTCTCTGTCATCCTCCCTTATTTGGAAGGATCCTCTGAAACCAAATCCTCCTCATCATCTGAAATAACCATCCTTGCCCTTCTTGTTTATGTGGTAGACTTAAGCTTGTCTTCCAAGTATTTAACCTTCTTCACCAACTTTGTAAGAGCCTTACCATAAACCTTCTTAGTCTGTTTGAGATCTTTCTCTAAGCTGGTGACTTTGTCAAATAGTTTGATACACAATTCTGTCAATTCATTAAGTTTCTTGCTGCCCTCATCATTTCCAAGCGTGTCACCTCCTGAGAGAGGTGAATCATGGGGAATGGAAGATGTTGTGTGTGGAATTGATGTTTCATATAAAGGTGGGGATGAAGTAGTAATGATAGGTTCAGTTGTATGTACTTGAGAAGGTTGTTCTTGTGATGACATTGGTTGAGATGTAGTGGGTTGTGAGGTAGTTGGAGAAGCAATGGGTGTGTGTTGGGACTCAACAGTGAGTGTTGGTCCTTCACCCTGACCAGGGTGGTCATGAATCAGTATTGAATCAAATAGAGGTATGTCTTCCCCAGAAAAACCTCTTTTCATGTTGCTAAAAAGTTTTTGTGTTAAAGAAAGAGCAACATATGTTTTCTTATGCTGTTTAAAAAGCCTTTTCTTCTTATTCAAAAGCATTTGTATAAAGCGTGGATACATCAAAAATTTTGTTTTACTATCCATATTTTTCACCATACCATCAAAAATTAATTTTGAAAAGTTAAAAGTCCTGTTTGTTGCTAAACAAATTATTGCAGTTGTAATATTACTTGAGAATTGTTCCCATGAAGTTTTCTTAGGACTTAAACAATGTAAGATGGTATGGATCAAAAATCTCCATTGGGGTAAAAAATTACCTTTTTAAAAAGTAAGTTTGTCATCAGTAGAAACATACCCCATTAGAGTGAGCTGTTCAAAAATTTCAGTATTGGGCAAAGAACTAATACAATCTACATCTGCTAATTGGAGATGTCTCCTAACAAATGCTTCAGTAATGGCATATGTTTTCCTATCAACTGTGACAGTTATTTGTTGTTCTCTATCATTGAGTGTTTCGACAGTAGCAGTCTGCCAAAACTGTTCAATTAACAAAATGTAGATAGTAGGATTAGTAGTTAAAGCATACCTGATATGACTATCAGCAAGAAAGTCTACTATCTGATGGAATTCTTCACTTCCAGTTGGATTTTGGAGAAAACCCACCATGTTATGTTTGTCGCAGAATTCCATACTAGCCATGTGTATAGAAGGTATGAGAAAAATACTGATTTGAGTGCTGGGTTAAGATCGATTTATGATGAATTAGTGTTTGGTAAAAGCAATTGAGATTTTATAGAGAGGGTATAAGGTTTTGAAAGCAAAGAAATGAACGAATTGTATCTTTATCTTAAAGAAAATAGTGTAAATAAGGTAAAGATTACAATGTTCTAAATTGAGAACCTTATATACTCAGTCAGTTGCGTAAAAACCTCAACGGTGGTAATATTTAAAGGAGTGAAAATCGGTGTTATGACCAAATAGTGAAAACGGTTTACCCACTACAGTATTAATTGTAGCTGGCCAGTAAAGAGTATTAACTTTTGTCTAGCAGTACTAATATTTTTGCCCATCGGTATTAAGAATTTTCCTGCCAGTATTAACTTTTTCTCCAATAATCATGCAACAACATGCCTCTATTCATCACAAGATAGACATGTGAGAATTCATGAGGATCCATATTTATGCATAACCCATGAATAGAAGTCAACAAGTGTTAACCAAACCAAAATACTACATTTGACCCATTTCTTCCCAAATTTGACCTCAAGTCATCCCACAAACTTAATTGGAAGAATAGTTTTTGGCAAACTATCAGCCATCAACGGATTTGAGAATTCTTTACCAGTTGTCGTTTGCCCTGGAATAGCCAATTCTTTCTTGTCTGTTAGACATGGTGAATTGATGACCATTTGTTGTGTGGTGTACAACCAACACTGAAAGGACATTCATGCTATCATCAAGATCCTCCCCTCAACTCTAACCTTACAGCATTTTCATCAAATTAGCATATTCATTATTAATCAAATAACCTTTAAGCTCTAAACCTGAAAAATGTTAAGCACAAAGAAACACAATCCAAAACATCTTGCATACAACTCATAAGAGAATTAGTTTCTCTTGGGGATCCAAGTCATTACTGACTTGAGTCTGCCTGTTGGATCAACATAGTCAAATTGCTTACAACTGTATGATCCACTGTTTTTTGAGATATGATCTAGAACCTTAATTTTAGGTCTCCAAACCCAGCATGCTGAGGACTTAACAGCATTAATCCCTTGTTCCCCAATAGCACTTGTCACTCTATTTCCCTTAGCAGTATTAACAAAATTTACCTTAGCAGTATTAACTTTGTCATTTAAATTTCTGTTTTTAAGTGCTGTTTGTTGGTAAAAAGGTCTCCTAGATGGTGAATGTGACTTCTGAAAAGCATTTGGTCTAGTTTTTGCAACATTCACAAAGGATTTAGGTGCAGCAGTATTAATAGGCTTGGCAGTACTAACTGGTGCTGCAGCTCTTGAAGAGCTTTGCCTAGCAGTACTGATTGGTACTTTGCCAGACTTGGTTAAAACTGCTGTTGGAGCAAAATTTCTTCTAGAATTAGAGAAATTTTGATGATTAATCCTCATAGCATTATTCCAAACTGGTCTAACTTCCCTTTGACCAGTTCCCTTTTTCACATTGTTCATCATAGGTTTTTGTATTATCTTTTTATCATGAAAATCACAGTCTTTAATTAGATGGTTAAAACTCCCACACACAAAACAAGCTTTCTTTGTAAACTAAAACCCAACTCCTAATTTCTGAATTTTCTTTTCATTCCACTTTGTTCTGTTATTCCTATGATTTTCACTAACTTTCCTAGGTTGATCAGCTTGCTTAGGTTTTTGTTGAACATTATCAGATTTTAATATCCTTACTTCAAACTCATCCTCATCACAATCAGACACCCAATCTTCAATTATTAGGGCATCAGGAGATTTCTTAACTTCATTAGAGGAATTTTCACAGACACCCTTATTTGCCTTAAATAGGCTGTTGAAACTCCTTAAGACCAGAGTTGGATAAATCAATAGTTGGGGGTGCAAATAAGCCTGTAGGTGGAGGTGGAACAGCATTATACCCCACCCCTTTTCTATTGTTATCAGAAATTTGACTCCCTATCAATTTATCTAGACTCTTAAAGGCATTTTCAAAATTGTCAATTTTAATCTGATTGCTCTCTTTTTCTTTCTTAAGTTTTTCTATCTGAATATTAAGAGCATTGATTTATGAGTCTTTAAATGAGGCATCTCTTTTTAAAACAACAATTTGGTCACAAAACATAACCTCATTATTTTTGTAGAAGACAAGTTGTTCTTCTACAGAAGCTAAACCTCTTTTATAGGTAGCTATATTAAAATCAGATTTATTAAATTCTACTCTTAAATTATCAAGCCGAGTTTTAAGAGTTTCAAAGGATTTAAGATAAGTGTTAGAACAAGTTTTGCTAATATGTACCTCTGAATCTGAGAAAGCCATAAAAGCCAAGTTGGTAGGGACTTCCTCATCTACCATGTAGCTCCAATCAAAACCAGCTCCATCAATAGCCACCATAGCTTTGGAAGAAGTGTCGTCCACATTCACAGTCCTTCTTGAGTTGTCTTGATTCCTAGCCCTGCTTTGTTGGTTCCTAGGACCTCTGCATTCCCTTGCAAAATGTCCCATCTTATGACAGTTGAAACATTCTACCTTGGACTTGTCATATCCTGCAGTATCATTTCCATTGATAGTGATCTTCTTCCCAGTTCTCTGGTAATACCTCCTTGCTCTCATACTCAGTAGTGCCAATTTCCACTTCAAATCCATTTCTTCAAGATCATTTTCATGTATTTGTTCTAGGTCTTCATGAACAAGTTGAGACCTATTTGGTTGATTGGCCAGAAAAGCATAGACAATGGCATCACTCAAGTTAGCAGTATTATCATGAGTACTATCAGTACTAACTATAGAGCTAGCAGTACTAACATGAACATTTATCAGAATTAACATCATTGTACTGCTTAGGAGTTGAAACAAAGCCACATTCTAAGAGGCCTGAATTGAGCTTGATGTAACAGTTCTATTGACTTCTATTGTTCAACAATCTTAAAATTGTAGTAGAGATCATCAAGCTCATTGATTCAAGATCTGTTTGTTCTTTCAGACTAAACATAGTGGTTCTATTCAGAAGGCAAAAATTCTCAAGAACTTAAATTGATAATCTTCTTGAGAATGTTTTTCACACCAAGATGTGCCAACAGACTAATAATTTTCTTAATGCCAAGTTGAAGATAGAGTCAAGTGAATGCTTGCTTGGAGCGTTGAAATTTTCATATAACTGCTTCAGAAGGTGTCTTTGAGTCTTCTTTTTGGCATCATTGACCACCAAATCTTGTTTTTATGGACACAACCAAATTTCTTGGCATCGCAAGAATTGAATAAAAGTCAATTGATGTTCATATGGAAGGTACCATAGCAACATACATCGGCTTTTACATCATTCTTCTTTTAGGGTCTTCTCTTCAGATGTACAGGGCCTGGTAAATTGTTGAAGTAGAGTACCATCTGCATTTGTTTGTTTGTTCGTATGGCAACCTAGATTGAAGGACTGCCATTTTCTATGAAATCCCATAGAAGCATAGTCCTTGAATTTGAAAGAATAGCTACATTTTGAGTCTCCACATCTCATATTCACCTTGTTTGAGAAGTGGCAGTTTTGCAACAACATTTGTTTGTGTAGTTTCTAGATCCATCTCTTTTGTAAAAAGAGTTCTTCTTTGTTTGTTTCTTCTAGATCAAAGTTTCAGAACACAAGGCTCTGATACCACTTGTTGATCCTTTTTTAACAGATCTTTGATTAGCTTGTTAAAGCTTTAGTTGTCTTAGATAGATCTAAAACAACTATGATAGAAACCTTGAGTAATATATAAAGATTATGCGGAATCTAATCTTTATACACTAGAAGAACAATTAAACAATGTAACAGTAGCACAAGAACTTTCTCTCAACTCACAATATATTGAATGATTCACAAAACAACTATATGTTTTGCCTAATAGCTATGACTTTTCTATGTTGAATTGATATCTCTAACTATGCCGTAGGGTTCCTTTTATACACTAAGGAAAACCCTAATGGGCTTACAAAACGCGTTAAATGATCATGCATATCTATTCCTAATATATCTCATGCATATCACTTAAGCAGTACTAACTTCTTATACTAACAGTACTAATAAACTAACTAGCAGTACTAATGATCTATCTTTTTGTACCGACAATATTAACTATAACTAACAGTACTAACTATTACAACTAGCAGTACTAACGACTTAGTTTATATTCTTCAATCTTCAGTAGCAGCACAAATCTTCAAATAGCAGTACTAAGTCCATCAGCAGTATATCCTTGTAGAAGCTCTTAATTCCCAACATACCATGTTTTGATAAGACAAACTTATTAGATTCAATCACATGATTATAACCAAGATTATTCAGAACACTGCTCGAAACCAAATTCTTTTATTTGAGGAACATGTAAAACATTAAACAAAGAAACAATCATTCCAGAACTTAATCTTAAATCTACATAACCACGTCCATGCACTAGGACTGTTGACTTATTTTCCATGTGAAGAATTGATCCATCATTCAGTAACTCATAAGTCTTGAACCAACATCTATCTTTTGCACATATGAATAGTAGTGTTACACCCCTAAATTGCAGCAGAAGATAACAAGGCATGACTATCATAGCACAAACTTACAAGTTATATCGAACGACCTTTATATGAGTCGTTTAAAAAACACGTTTGATTTCATCAAAGAGTCTTAACAAAATGACAAAGTTTCAAGAGTTCACAGCATAAATAAAAGAAGATTTTAGAACGAAATGTTAAAGTAATGCAAGAAATCTTTGACATGATAAGATCGCAAAATGTGACTCTAGTATGATGCTCCAAACTGCTATCCATGAGAGTGCGACTAAGAACCTAAGAATAACATGCTAAAACAGGTCAACATAAAGTTGGTGAGTTCATAGGTTATATATATATATATATATATATATATATATATATATATATATAAATTAAATATATAAGAGTTCATAGGTTTAATGTTAAGTAAAAAGTAACATGGACCACAAGATTTTAGTGACTATTATAACATATACAATATCATGAAAGATATTACTAATGCACTAAGCACATGGCACCGAATCCTTAACTGTTAGTTTGTTTGTTTCCCAGTAGAGTTCCTCAAATGAAATGCGAAACATTCCCATTCGAAATAAAGCAAACGGACTGGGCTGGTGCCACTAGATAACATGGACTAGTATGAACCAAACCTAGTGGACCTGTAAGTTGATAAGTGGGACTAGTATGATAAGCCATTGGAACAATACCACTTCCATTCCCATTCAAAACATTCTGTGCCAAATTTTTATTGCTCGTAATACTCAACTGATTTAATAATTGTGCCAATAACTCATTAGTAGTATTCCCATTGGTAGTCATGGTGATTCAAGTGAGGTGATGGTGGTTCAGTTAGGCTTTGTAGCTCATGTGCGTGGATTGCAAACCGAAGTTTTACAATCCCTAGGCAGTGTACCTAATCGTTGTAGTGTAGTATAGGCAAGACACGGGGGATTGATCGTTCCCTAGAGGAATAATTTGGGTAGGTTCGAATCAAATGTCACTAAGGTCTAAGGATTGAGGGAAGACTATTTTTATATATTTTTTATATTTTTTAGAAAGCAAGTAAAATCTTGGGTTTTAAAAGGGGTTTGTTTTAAACTAATTAAACTACTGCTCTTCCTAACGTTATTTCTTGCCACCCATGTGATGTAATGTGTAAGTATTTCCTAATTCATAAGCGAATTTCACGAACCCCCTATCTATGTGATAACCAAATAAGACAACACACAAGTAAAGTAGTATGAAGACTATTGCAAGGCTCCCAATGAGAAATCACACGCAATAAAACTACTTAAAAGGTGATCAACCCCATGAAAGCAAGGTAGTATGAAGACTATTACACAATCACGTTTCCCTAGACGTCTTCACGTTCAATTAAAAAAGCTAGTTTTCTAGAGCCTAACGTGCACACCACCAACAAGAAGCAATAGTAAAAGGAATTACAAACGAAGTTTTATGCAATCATAAGCAAATACTAATAAAGGTAGCCTAACATGTTAATGAAGGTGAAGAACTCTTATTAATCAATAAATAGAAATATTGAAGATTAAGAGATAAGAGAATTCACTTCGATAAACACTGGAGTAATGTTGAATACAATAGGGTAAAAAATCCGATAAAATCGTTTGCTATGATAGTATAATCGTCCCCCAAGTATTCCACAACTTAAAAACACAAAACTAGGGTATTATTATATAGGGAAAATTAGGTCGCAATGACGTCGTCTTGTAATTGCGACGACGTCAACGCGCATATCTTCTATGGCTTCTTTAAGTCGGCTACTCAAAGCGTCATCACAAATGCCTCTCATGTCGTCACAAGGTTTTGTGACGTCGTCTCCACAAACTGTATGCCAAATCTTAAGTGTCTTCTAGTAAAGTTGCTATCTTGTCCCGTTTTTCCCAAATTGATTCTAAAGAGTGTATATTTCCTCCAAATGCCTTCTAAATGCTAAAATCACAAAAAATAAATGATTAAGCACGTATTCTGGGCATATTTGTTTGATTTTGGAGGTTAAATGACCCCAAAAAGTGTATAAAATGACACCTCATCAAATACCCTTACACTTGGGATTTGCTTGTCCTCAAGAAAATAGCCTTTTATACTTAATAAATAGCAATATCAGGGGCATTTAACATACTCAATAAATATAATTAATGGCACAACCGATTAGACCTCTTAATTAAAAGCACAAAATTATACACTAGCACCTCACATAATTGTTTAGATTCTCTCATTCTCTCGGGTGTAATAATGAATTATAATAATATAGGAAACAGGCTAATAACACTCACTACCTGTCATAGTATATAAATTACCATAAGCTTGATAAATGATCAAAAACCTCCACCGCTTTGGCGTAAGCACCTAGGAATTATTATTAAAGAGGTCTTTAAAGGGTTGTGATGTATAGATGTAGGGTAAAGGAAACACGGTTTAGGGATATTTAGGGAATTTTGAGTGGTGGCAAGTCAATCATTCACTCGAATACAGGTAAAAGGCGTTGCTAAGCCAAGACTTGACGAAACTAGGAAAAATATATACAAACTCTACATCAATCTCTTTCTTTTCTTTTCTTGACACTCTCTTGAACATAAACAATAGTAAGATGGCAGCCCGTATCTAGTATTTTTTTCTTTTTTTCTATTTTTTTGAATTTTTTTCATACACTTTTGCCATGTCATCTGCTGAAACATAAATAATACATGACTTGGGATTTATAGATACACCCCTACACTTGAGTTTTTAATACTGAAAACATAAACTAACTAATGTCTCAAATTAATAAGGATCAACATAACATGAAGAATATTTGACAAACACAAGGGTAATGACTTAACTTTTCCTCCCCATTTCTCTATATAAAATACTACCATGAATCTCAATCGTCCCAAAACTGTATACACTAATAATGAATCGACTTAGCAACCATGTACTTAAGCAAATAATTAACTGGGGTTTAATAGATGTGATAACAATAATGTACTAAAATTGATTACACACAAGGAAGGCTAAGGCAATTTGGGTGTAACATTTTAGTGGGGTGTAAACAATGCTCTTCATTAATAATCTGGAATCCGTTGGAAATTACAAGAACCGCGAAAATGATAGGCTTAGAGGGGTGTACTAGGGGTATCTCGCACTAAAAATGAGTGTGTTGCAAGGGTGTGGGAGTAGTTATATGATCGAGGTGACCATCATAACCATAACAAATACAGGCTAAAAACATGGGTTTATCCTAATGCCTCTTATCACTTAGTAAATTCTAATCACACGAATGCGATCTCACTAGCAGTCTCAGGATGAATCACTAAAGCAAGTTTTAGAATTTATAATACTATCGGTACACTCTCATAATCTTAACCGATACCAATGCTCTAAAAAGGCAACAAAACTAAACATGCTCGTTCAAATCCATGAACGAGACACATGCGATTGCTCAATTCCTTAACTCGAGCAAGCTAAAGGTTAAAATTATCTAAAAGAATCAAATATGGATGCTTTAATTCCTAAAGATCTAGGGGCAAACCTCACATTTTTGGGGTGAAATTTTTTAGTGGTAGGATTTTTGTGCTGGTCATATAACTCATATCCAATGAGACGCTATTAATACTAAGTTTTCATCAGTATATGCCATAAAAAAATTAAATTTGGGTTAAAATTACCGTCTACGCTATGTTTCAGTGTATTACTCATCTTTTTAAGAACAAACCAAATGCAATTGAAGGAATAGTTTATAAGGCTTTTATTTCCCCTACACTTATTTTAAACATTGTCCCCAATATTCTATGAGTACCTAAAAAACAAATAAAGGGAAAATAAGAAAAGCGAAAGAAACTAATACTCCCTTGATTTTGCTCAATAATAGAGAAGAAATAAATGATCCTGGCTAAATTGTCATCCAAGAATAATGTGAAAATCCAAAGAACTTTTGGGCTCTCCTTATCAAATATAACCAGCAAATCAAAGACAAAAGCAACTATACCAAGCGTAAAATTCTACGAGAAACAATATACAACCCTATTAATTGTGAATTAAGATCCTAAGAAAGCAATAAAGATAGAATGTATGTACTAATGTAATCGTGGCTTTATGCTAGAATTAAGAAAATTGGAAATTTTAGAAATGATACAAAAATAAATTTTCAAAATTCAAAAAACGTAAATTTTTTTATAACTGCAGGCTGTAGACGCCGTCAGGATAAATCATGATGCCGTCTCTAGGGCTTGTAAAAACTTCTTACTTTGTTTTTTTTGGAAAAAAATTTGCACAAATATCCTATTAGTTATTTCATGTAAAAAATTTATGCATAGGCCACAAAAACGGTTAGTGCAAACATATGACTCAAAACAAACAATAAAAACATAAAATGTGTTAATTAATCAAAATTATTTATTTTACATGTTTGAACATGTTTCTTAAAAACAGGAAATTTCTCCCTTACACTTATTTTATGCAAAATACCTTTGATTATAATTAAGATGATGTTAAATATAAAACAAAGCATGATCATATATCAATCAAACATATAAAAATAAATAATAAAGAAATAAAACACACGACACTCCTAAGAAGCAAGAAATAAAATATTGGGTTGCCTCCCAATAAGTGTTTTTCTTTATTTAACGAGTCTTGTAGCTAGACTCGGAGTCACACTCCTTACGTAACTCCTTCGCCATTTGCATTATCACCAGCTTCAAATGACACATCAAATCTATTCTTTCAATTTCCTCTTTATATGATGGACCAAGCTTATCAATATCCTTGTAAAACCCGCTTTCTAAATCAGATACCCTTTCACATCCTCTCCTAAAATCATCTTCACTAAGTATCACCCTAGATGATAACAATTCATGTCCTTCACTAGTCAAGTCATCTATTTCAAAATCTTTATACGAAATTTTAAAAGTGACTTCCTTAATTCCATCCGTGAATGTAATCAACCCTTGTTCCATATCTAATATTAGCTTAGTGATCTCCACAAATGGCCGGCCAAAAACTACTTGGGATAAATCAAGATCAATGTTAGCTTCAATATTCTCTAGGATGGTAAAATCCATGACGTGACTCATATTTCCTACAAAAACATGCACATCTTTCCCTATTCCAACGAAATTCTGCCCCTCAAATTCATACCCCTAATTTCTAATGGCATTGTAATAGGCTAAGGATATAACATTCATGGGTAAATCTAAAATAATATATGCATTTGCTATGAACTTATGCCCTATCATGCATGGAATCTTTAGGTCACTAGGGTCCCCTTTCTCAATCCTAAAGTCAAAGTTTAATGAACAACTCAGCATTTTCTCTATCAAAGATTCATAGATCGATTCCTCATTTATATCTACTAAGTCAAGGGGTTCTTCATACTCCACCCATTCTTCTTCTTTATCTACATCACATCCATCATCATTGATCCCATGATCACTTAATTCTTCATCATCAATGAATATTTCAGAAGCCTTTAATTCCTTTCCCATCAAGGTGGTGAACATCACTATCAAGTTACAAGGGTTTGGATTCCTTATGTTCATCATCCTTTCTTATGATGGTAATGGTGTTAACAAAATGAACACGTTTAGGAGAGGATGAGTTCATACCTTCATCTCCTAAGGATGGTTGAGCTTGATATTTTAAAGATAGTAGTTTTGATAGACATTTGTTGATTCCTTTTTCTGGAGGTGCCTTATTCTCTTGGTAGTATGAAGACTATTCTAAAGGTATCCTTTCTACATAATCATGTTTCTCGAGACGTCTTCGCATTCAACTAAAGAAGCTAGTTTTTTAGAGCATAACGTGCACACCACCAATAAGAAGCAATAGTAAATGGAATTACAAACTAAGTTTCATGCAATAATAAGCAAACCTTAATAAATTTAGCCTAACATGTTAATTGAAGGTGAAGAACACTTAATCAAACAATACATAGGCATATTAAAAGATTAAAGGGATAAAAGAACTTCACTTCAATAAAACATGGAGTAATGATGAATACAAAAGTGTTAAAAAACCCCAAGTATTCCACACTTAAAACACAAAAACTAGGGTTTATAGATATAGGTAAATAATCGTGACGACGTCGCTTGTTAATTGCGACACCATTAACCCGCAGAATCTTTTATGGGCTTCTTTAAGTCGGCTACTCAAACGCATATCTTTCCCTATTTCAATGAAATTCAACCCCCTAAATTCATAACCCTGATTTCTAATGGCATTGTAACAGGCTAAGGACATAACATTCATGGGTGAATCTAAATTGATATATGAATTGGCTATAAAGTTACACCTTATCATGCATGGAATCTTTAGGTTATTAGGGTCCCCTTTCTCAATCCTAAAGTCAAAGTTTAATGAACAACTCGACATTTTCTATATCAAAGATTCATAGATTGATTCCTTATTTGTGTCTACTAAGTCAAGGGGTTCTTCATACTTCACCTATTCTTCTTCTTTATCTACTTCGCATCCATCATCATTGATCCTATGATCACTTAATTCTTCCTCATCAATGACTATCTCAGGACCCTTTGATTCCTTCTATTGGGTTCTCATCGTTCTCATCAAGGTGGTGATCATTACTATCAAGTCACAAGGGTTTGGCTTCCTTAGGTTCATCATCCTTTCGTATGATGGTAATGTTGTTAATAAAATGAACACGTTTGGGAGAGGATGAGTTTCTACCTTCGTCTCCTAAGAATGGTTGAGCTTGATATTTTGGAGATAGTAGTTTTAATAGACATTTGATGATTCCTTTTTCCAGAGGTGCCGCATTCTCTTGGTGGTTATGGGACACAACATTTATGTTAGCAATGGAATTCTTTGCAATGTCATGAGTGGGTGTATTGTCAAATTTATCTGAAATGACCTTCCATAATGTATTGATTTTGTTTATTACTTCATCTTGTTATTGTATGATTTGGGTCCCAAGACTAGACAATCTTCCTTTTTAATAAGAATCAAAATCAGACAATACCCTTTCAAGTCTTGATTGATAATTGAAGGATCCGTTGGGTACGTTATAAGAGTATGTTGAGATGGGGACTTGTGAAGTTTTAAGTTTGTGCCCTATTTTAGTTTGGTTTACCCTTCCAAGCATTAGTGGCTTCGTTAATTTATTGGTCCTTGGTTGGTAGTGAACGGCCTACTTCCCATTTTGTCGTATGCGAGGATGCATAATCAACAATAGCTTGCTCGGAATTTTCCATGCAATATTTAGTGTCGTGGGGACCACTACAAATCTCACATGAAGAAGCGATTTTGTTCACTTGAATGGATGATTTAGGAGCAAGATGAGCTTCTATCAAGCGTTAGACTTAGTTTTCTAGCCCAATGAGACGACGGTCGGATGCATTTAGGACATCTTGAGGCAAAGAGATTGCCTTGACCGGTTTAGCAAAGTCTCCTGAGTCATTCCAACTTTCGTTATCATAGAGGGCGAGGTCCTCTATAAGTGCCCAAGATTCCTCGGCATTTTTGTCACGTGGCTTACCATCGGCTGATTCATCGATGGTTCGCCTTGTGGCGAGATTGACATGGTCATAAAAAATTTAGACGTGGAGCCAAAGATCGATACCATGATGAGGGAATTTTTTGAGTAAGTCCTTAAAATGAGTCCATGCTTCAGAGAGGGATTCACCTTGATGTTGTTGGAACATCAAGATATCATTTTGGAGTTTGGATGTTCTTCTCGGTGGAAAGAATTGAGCAAGGAAACGGGTAGTGAGATCCTTCCAAGTGGAGATAGATCCCGCGAGAAGACATTCAAGCCAATTGCAAGCTTGATGTGGAAGGGAAAATTGAAATAAACGCAGTCGCGTTCTTTCCCTATTTTCAACATTAAGCTCAAGAGAGTCAACAATTTTTAGAAAATCCTTAAGATGTTGATTTGAATCTTCGGACCGAAGTTCGTGGAATGAACTTCCGTTTTTCACAAATCGGATGGTGTCGGATCGTAGAGGCACTACATTGTTCCCATCGGGGAGCTCAATAGTGTTTCAATAGCCCTCGTGGCTTGGTCAGGAATAATTTCCTAAAGTGCGAACAAAATTTCCGTTTTCCATGGTGGTCAACGAAAAAGAAGGTTTTACGAAACAAATGGAACGAAGATAAAGATAGACTACGAGAAAGCTAATACAAAGAAAATAAAAATCTCACTTGATAGGAATCTAGTGAGTAGACCTAAGCTATATATAATTCAAAACCTAGACTATTCCTCGGCAGCGGCGTCAAAAACTTGATGTGCGTGGAATTCAAACTAAAATTTTACAATCCCCTAGGCAGTGTACCTAATCGTTATAGTGTAGTATAGGCAAGACACGTGGGATTAATCATTCTCTAGGGGAATAGTTTAGGTAGGTTTGAATCGAACGTCATTAAGGTCTAAGAATTGAGGGAAGACTATTTTTGTATTTTTTTTATATTTTTTAGAAAGCAATTAAAATCTTGGGTTTTGAAGGGGTTTGTTTTAAACCAATTAAACTACTAATCTACTTCTAAGCTAATCTAACTATGTGGAAACTCGTATAGGTAAAAAAATGTGCTTACTTAATTATGCACTACTCCTTAGATTCTCTTCCAAATGTATTGCCCGTCACCCTTGTGATGTAATGTGTGAGTATTTCCCAATTCATAAGCGAATTTCACGAACCCGCTATCTATGTGATAACCAAATAGGACAACACACAAGTAAGGTAGTATGAAGACTATTAAAAGGCTCATAATGAGAAATCGCATGCAATAAAATTACTTAAAAGGTGATTAACCCCATGAAAGCAAGGTAGTATGAAGACTATTGCAAAGGTATCCTTTCTACGCAGTCATGTTTCCCTAGACGTCTTCGTATTCAATTAAAGAAGCTAGTTTTCAAGAGCCTAACGTGTACACCACCAACAAGAAGCAATAGTAAAAGGAATTAGAAACTCAGTTTTATGCAATCATAAGCAAACACTAATAAATTTAGCCTAACATGTTAATTGAAGGCAAAGAACACTTAATCAAATAATAGATAGACATATTGAAATATCAAAGGGATAAAAGAACTTCACTTCAATAAAACATGGAGTAATGATGAATACAATAGGGTTAAAAAACCCAAGTATTCCACACTTAAAATACAAAAACTAGGGTTTATATATATAGGAATATGGTCGCGACGACGTCGCTTGTTAATTACGACGCCGTCAACCCGTAGAATCTTCTATGGGCTTCTTTAAGTCGGCTACTTAGATGTGAAGAAATGATGATTCTTAATAGGTTTTATGTTTTGGTGACTCAACTTGCGTTTGTACCGAAAAATTGTAATCTTTCTAGCTTCTTGCTAGCTATTTTTAATAAACTAATTGCCGTTAAAAAAATTGGCTACTCAAACGTCGTCATCAAATTCTCTAATGTCGTCTCCTTATGATCCTGACGCCGTCACAAGGTTTTGTAACGCCGTCTTCACGAACTGTATGTCAAATCTTAAGTGTCTTCTAGTAAAGTTGCTATCTTGTCCCGTTTCTTCTCAAATTGAGTCCAAAGAGTGTGTATTTCCTTTAAATGCCTTTCAAATGCTAAAACCATAAAAAAAACAATTAAGCATGTATTTTGGGCATATTTGCTTGATTTTGGAGGTTAAATGACCCAAAAAAAATGTATAAAATGACACCTTATCGGTAGCAGCAAACGAAAAAATACCAAATATTCTTGTTACCGAAGAACAAGGAGTACCATCAACAGATGGGACGACTTGTTACCATGAACAAGTAACACCCAACAGATAAATCTTCTTGTTACCGAAGAACACGGAGTACGGTTTGTTACCTAAGAACAAACACCAAACGAAAAAATAAAAAGAAAAGAAGGAACTTATTAGTTTTTAGGGTTAGGGATTTTTGGATCGGTAAGTTAATGATGTCTGTGATACCATGTATATGATGATGACCCATACGATGATGATATGTTCGAAGGTCAGGATCTTTCTCAAGAGCTTCAAGCTATATGTGATAATCTGGATATCCGAGTTCGAGGTCGCAAGAAGAAATAAATTTATGTTTCTTTTGTCTAGTCATTTTGTTCCTTCCTTTTAGGAAGTAGTTTTTCCTATGTAACGGGCGGAGATGTGGGACTCACCCTCATCCCTTGTACTTAAATGTTTTTTGGCGTAATAAAATTTACCGGGAAAACCCTTTAAAAAAAGATTTTATTGATCTTTATTCTATACACCCGATACATAATAGAGTACATAAAGAATTCTAGAAACGGGCTTTAGCTCAATACATAATAATACGGGCTACAAATTTTACACATATATAAATTTAAACTATTAAATGAAGTTTACACACTTTTTAATGTGTTCTTCTGAGGTGATGGATTTATAGAAGGGGTTGTGATCGACATGCAAGCGAGTAAGCGACTACAAAATGAGCAGAGGTAGTCTTACGATATAAGGAACAGTTTCCATAGGTTATGAAAAAACTTAGTAGGGTTGAGTATAGTAGTTGGCCCCAATCGAATATGTGTGTGTTGATATTTGCTATTTAGAAATAGTAACTTGATTTGGTGTTTCAGATACTTAGTTACGGAAAAGGGTAAAAATCGACATGGTATATAATGTTTTTAACACCACGAGTTTAAAAAGTATTTGGCATACTTTGCAAAATGAAATTCCATGAGTTGCAAGAAGAAAAGCACTAGTTAGAGATTAAAGGTCCTATGGAATAATGTTTTTATTGCCAGCTAATTGGAAACTTCATATCGGGAGGTTTATGTCCAAACTCAAATGGACAACTACTTTTGCATTGATTGGAGAAGGTGAATTAAGGAACCTCATTTAGGTAGAAGGTTTTCGACTATGCGTAATTCACACGAAGCCTTCGCTATGAAAAGTACATATCGCGAATCTTTGGCAAGGATAGCACTATCGCCATAGATGCAAAATTCAAAGTTCATTCAAGTTGATTTACTTGTACTTTAACTGATTGCAATTAAAGATACTTATGTAGAGCTCTTACAGTTGCCTCTATATTTTTCATTGCATATGTGTTATCAATTTTAGACATGACTATAAACCATGTTTAACTTTCATTATCATTTATCAACAAGAAAATGGATCAGTTATCCAACAACGGTGTGTAAAAACTCACTGTAATATCGTTTACTTCTCTAGTTTCTTGTTAAAAAAATTTATGTCGTTTAGGAAGAAAAATAAATTTGTGTGTTTTAGGTCTTGAAATGTTTTAGACTTGAGAATTGTCTAAATTATGGACTTTGTGCAGAAAAAAGTGACTAATTTCTTATAGTTGGAATGGAAAAAAAATCGAAATTAGGTTTCTATACATATATCTATGTACGCTAGCATCTAAATTGAATTATAAAACCTTACAAAAACAAGGAAGTCGGGTGCCATTTATTGTTTTACCCAGCCCATGACCCAACCCGCGTATTTATTAAACCCAACCGGACCAGACATTTAAATAACTCCCATACGTGTCCTCTCCTCCAAAATGGTAGATCCACCGCCCCGGTATTATACTTTTTTAATCCCTCTCCACCGCCCCCATTATTATCTCTCTAGATCTTTCTTCCTCTCTCTACAAACAAATCTTTCCTCTCTCTATTTTTCTAATCTGGCGTGAATTTCAATCAACAACGATCACGGCGGTGGTGTGATGGTGGCTTGGGGCTTTTAAGGTTGCTTCGATTGTTTATGGAAGAATAATCAGTTATGTAATTTTATAAATTAGGGGAAAATGGATGCCACAACTTGTCTCTCATATCTGTTTCATCATTATGAAATCACAGTGAGTCTTTTAAAATTTTTGTCATGTTTTGTTTTCTTTCTATTGATACAATTGATTATTTGTGTATTTATGGTATGTGATTGTTTATATATGGTGCTTATGCATTGTTATCAATGCCCGTATCTTGGCGGGGCAGCCACTACTGGATTGTGGTTGCAGCCATGGCGGGTGTTAGGTTTCGCATCCATATTTGCACTCCTATTTTCTGATATTGATGATATTTCTACTTTGTGGAAAGTGGAAGGATGGCAGAGAGCGAGAATCGCTCGACTCAGCAACCTCCACAGGCGCATACATGCCATATTATGTTTCTGTTGAAACGTCGTATTGATACGTGAAAAAAGGGAATGCATAAACCTAATATTAGATCAAATATTGTGTGGGGAATCACGTACTTTGATAATGGTGAATACCCATAAACTGACTCCTCTTTGTTGATATGTATCAATGTTATAGGCGATGATGATACTTTTAATTTTAGTATGCGTGGTTTACTGAGACCCGCATCTTGGCTAGGCAGTCACACTGAGAGTGCGATTGCAGCCATGGCGGGTGTGCGGTCCCGGTACTATAATCCTAAATCTGAGCCTCATTTGGTATTGTTATGCATACCCTCATTCACGGACTGCTATCGGGATCCTTTTACGGAATTGACGGTGAGTTTGTTCTTGCCACTTGCATTGTATTGCCTACCTTTATGGCTGCAACTGTGACAAAACATATTTCATCACACACAAAGTGAGAAGTTTTGGAATGAGATGAAAAGAGTTTGGAACCAAAAAATATAACGAGATGGAAGAGTTTGAACTCAAACCATGGCCGCTTTCGTTTGCAATTTTTCTAATGCATAATGCCTAAAAATTATAAATGAGAAACGATTAAAGGTTGAAGCAGAAATACAAAATGGTTTCTTATTGCCACAATCATGTCTGGTAAATGTCAACTCTTTATTAACTATTGCTTTATCAAAAAAGTATACATTCTTAGGCTTAATGATATATTCGTTCTAAATCTTGCAGATTCCTCATTTTCGTGGGTGTTTCAGAATTACGCGTTGAAAGGGATACTTATGCATTGGAGTTATTAGGAGACCAGGTATATCACAATTTTATAATATTTAACGTTTTGTGTCGATTTTATAGAGTCTATTTTGTTAAGAATCGAGAATAGACACTTAGCTGCAAACATAGGCTTCATATATTAAGTGGTCTATGTTAGGAAGCTAAGAGTTTTGAGATTAAAGGTATTTTCCGTCGTAACTTCGGGACATTAGCTTTAAAAGTAATTAGTTAAAAAGTTAATAGTCGTTCGCGACATCTCGATGTGATGCAGCCTTTTCTATTTTAGTTGGAAAAGAATCTATGGATTTGTTAGGAGAAACGTACACTAAACATATTCAATAAAAAATAGTTTCTTATAATTATCCGGGTCATAATTTAATGCGGGCCGGCCCGTTAACCCGAACCTGACCCGACCCCTGACCCGATCCTGAAGCAACATATCCGCAACATTCACCCATTCACCATTCACCACCAAAATAGTTTGAACCCGAACCACCGCTGCTATTCATAAAAGGCGAACGCAGTGGAGGCTGAGGCGCCGACTAAATAGGTGAATGTTGCGGATATGTTAATGGTGGCGGTTTTAGTGGTGGCGTTATAACGACATAATCACCGCTTGGAGGTGGTGCGTTATGCTGCCATTGTTGTTGTGTAACCCATAAGCCCCACTATATAAGCTGAAACTAACACCCTTATGGGTTATTTTTTTTGGGCTTATGTTTCATAAGCTCGCTTTTTGTGGCTTAATTTGAAACTTTCTAGAAATAAGCCAAAAGCCCCACTATATAAGCCGAAACAAACACCTAGTGTTAGGAAGTGATTAACCTCTTAGTTTATAGATGTTAGGTAAACTATTTGTCGGTTAAGTGAAATTAGTTTACTTGAATGAATTTGGAGTTTGCCGTCTTTTAGTTGCATGTTGTTTTTGTGTTTGTATTTTATAAGAGTCAGGTTCCGATTTTAACATTTTCCTATGTTTTTATAGGTGTGTCTTCTTGGTATGACTCGAGCGGACATAAAATCCAGGCCGACGAATGTATCGAGAACGATGCACGAGCATCCTGTACATCTATCAAAATGCGTGGTTTAGGTGATGAACGACGATCTTTCAATGGGAATGGTGTGGCAAGTACATTCAGTCATGTTGCGGCGATAGAACATGTGGGATCAACCCGTGCTGAGAGCGAAGATGAATGGGAGTCTTTCAATTAGTTTTTCTGATATTTTTTAATTCCGAGTTTGGTTTTTATAAACTTATATGGTCTGTTTGTTAGGACTATGTTAGAACTATGCTTGGAGAGATGTTGCTGCTGGGTTTGATATGTTTGGTGTTGTCTCTGATATTAATCAACTGGTCTCATGTTTGACCAAGTTTGCTCAGTTGGGATCGGAGGTTGAAAGGTGCAGTGGGTTCCTAGCAATTATGTGAATTTGCTCAAAGTGGTTAAGTCGTTGTTTAGTCGCTTGCTCAAAGTTCTTACTCGCTCGGTAACTATTTTTTATCCTACTACTTTTTCATTACTGAATATTGCAATGAAATATCCAAATGTGTAGTTGACAACGTGTTATACCCCATAGCGTGCCACATGCCAATGTTCTTCTTTATTTGATACGCTGTCAAGGTGAACCAACACTTTTTGGAGAATGTGCGGGCGTATAGTTAGACGTTCGCTATGCCTTCTTTCGGTGCGAATGTAGATGAATCAATAAACAAACGAGAGGGTCCTTATGTTTTTAAGATTTCCCGGCAAGTCTATTATGTTATTTGTTACCCAATACATATTCTGTTGCATCTGCTTTTGGATCCCTTCCCTCATAGCCTCTAAGAGGGTGTTTGGATGTGTATGTTTAGGTAGTTATTGATTTATATGGAAGGACTAGGAATTAATTTTAGGGTCTGAACTGATTTTTAATGATTTTGTTTCGCGTGTAGTTTTTTTTTTAAAATTGTTTGTGTAGAGCTTGATGTACCAACATTGAAAACGTGTTGCATTCTGTCGCGCCCATGGTGTTTTGCGCAAGGATCTTACGCCTCACAATCGGTTGTTGGATAGGAATATGCTTGTCGGTCTTGGACTTGCTCGAGTATTTACTCTACCAATTAAGAAGTATACTCATAAGGTATATTCCTATTGTGACAATCTTTGGCTTGACCAATTATTTACATTAAATATGGCTTTATATTGAGCTGAACTTAAGCGTCCTACACTCGCAGACTGAATCCGATCGCCAGAATATCAGGTCACGGCCTCAAAGAGGTCAGACACAGAACACTTGCATGCGTCCTGCAACTTTGAAACGTATGTGAAGTGTATCCGTTGTTTTTTATTTGAAATTTTCAGACAATTTGTCTGAATTTTTTCTTTTTTTTACCCGCTATATTTTTCAGGAATAGCATCAGGTGTGCAAGGAACTACTTCAGGTTGTGGAAAACGCATCGCCTCCCAAATCTCGATTCTGATGTGTTCCAAGTGCAGCCTTACCTTGGTGCACGAAATGTAAGACCATGTCTCTCCACTAATTTTGCAGATGCTGTTAATGGCAGCATCGTTGGGGTCACACAGTCCGTCCAAATTCCGTCCACATGCTCCATCTTCCTTGACACTGAAGGTGATTTTTTATTCTTTATACCTTCTCTTTCCATAGTTAATATTTATTATTGTTGTTTGTTCTTTATATTTTCTATTCTATGAGTATTTTGCTTACGAAAGTTATTGATTGTGAGAAAAGATAGATTGTAGTAAATGGTCAGGTCTTCTTTCAGTTAGGAAGTACTATTTCTTAAATTAAGAAATTGGGTTAGCAAAATAATTGTTAAGGTGTCAACTGTCAACTATGTTTATAAAAACTAGATTTTTTATAATGATATACATCTGTTATATCATACTTTTTCTGTTTGTTATATCATGAAAGATAGCTGTAAGTATAGTTTTGGTATAAAGATTGATGTTACGAATTATACCTTTTAGGAGACATTTGGCGCTCATTATACCTCTGTTAAGGTGCGAAGGTTGTAACTGACACGCTTGCACGACGCACAAAAGGTTATGTTTTGTGAAATTTGGTAATGAGAGTGAACAAACACGTACCAGGACATAAATAAATGAAAAATCGTGCTCAACCAAAACTATCAACATTGGATTCGCTGCTAACAAAAAGAGTGTGGTAACTCAACAGTATGTGTTGAGAATTATGCATTCCTGACTTAGTACCGTTAGTTATTTTAGTTAGTACCGCTAATTGTAATTTGTACTGACAGTACAAAATGTTAGTACTGATCAGATAGTTAGTACCGTTAGTATAAAATAGTTAGTACCGCTTATAAGATATGCATGAGATATCTTAGGAAATGATATGCATGATCTTTATACGCATTTTGTATAGCCCATTAGGGTTTCCTTAGTCTATAAAAGGAACCCTAGACATAGTTAGTAGATATAGTTCTACACAGATCAATAGAGATCGATTAGCAATCATAGTTTTGTAATCTGTAACCTAGGCAGATTCAAGTTATAATATAAAGTTCTTTTGTGTTTCTTAACATTGTTCTTCTTAGCATTATTAATTAGTTTTCGCATAATCAATAGTGTTCAAGTCAGTGTTTCATTATTGTTGCTTTAGAATTATCTAAAGGAACAAACCCTTTACAAGCTAAAGGTTAAGATCTATTCAGTAAACGATCCAACAGTATGTGAAAGGTACTACTAAAATATATGAGAAATTTATATGTAAGAGCTACGGATTTTGAATAATCATACTTAGAAGTGGATTTATTATCATGTATATTTGAAACAATAGGGGGTGTTTGTTTCGGCTTATATAGCGGGCTTATGGCTTATTTGGTTTTGGACTTATGTTTCATAAGCTCACTTTTTGTGACTTATTTTGAAAATTTTCGGCTTATATAATTTTATTATGTCATAATGAACTTAAATAAATCGAAAATTTTCAAAATAAGCAATAAAAAGTGAGCTTATGAAACGTAAGCCCAAAACTAAATAAGCCATAAGCCCGCTATATAAGTCATAAGCCCGCTATATAAGCCAAACCAAACACCTCTGATGTTTCTCAGTTGCCATGTGAATATTTTGACTTTTAAGAGTCAAATGGATTATACTGTATGCTAAATTTTTATTACAAGTAACCTCATTGGTCCAAAATTGTTTGTTGGATGTAAATACACAAAAGTTAATAAAAAATGGGAATATTTTGGATATTTACAAACCTAATTGTTCATTATCAATTTTTAAGATGGGTGGGTAATGTGGATTTTGAGTAACAAGTCAAACGAGCCATCTGTTATTGATTTTGAATTGTATCCTCAATAAAGTACAAACCTAAAATCGCATTATAGGTGACATCAAAGAAAGATCAACAACAATATTGGAAGAGACGAGACATGCCTTACAGATTCGTGACGACAAAGGAATTTCCATAGTAAAAATTATATAAAGGAATAGTTGAACATAGTCGTATGAAGTGTGTGTACACACCTGCTAAATTCTATTTGTTTACGATTCTTTGTTGATACATGTAGTTGAAGTTTTATACATTGGTTTAACCATTCACTAAACGGTAGCAGCAATACCTTAAGGTTTTTTTTTTTTGCCGATTACGCTGTAAATTTGAAATAAAGACAAACGACGGCCGTTAATCGTCCAACAGCGGAGCGCGGGCCGATAAACTTGTTATTAGTACATTAATGATTTTGATTCAAGATGCAAAATTAAAATTTATTAATGAACTTTATGGAGAATAAAGTCACTAGAATTTTGTTTTGTGTATTTATAAATGAACTCAAAATAAAGATTATAGCATCTACGTGGTCGGATATTGGAACCTGATAGGTAATCTTCACCTTTGAGGGAGTATGTTCATTTCTTGTGGCACATCTCTTAGTAACTCATATCTTCTTGTATACGATTGTTAACTTATTGTTACGGCTCAACATAATAAAGTATGATGAAGAAAAACGGGTTTGTGTCCCAATGGCATTTGTTATTATGTAAGAAACTCTCTAACCAAATGTTTATGTAAACAAATTCTGCTAAAAAAATGTGAGATAAAATGTTATGTATGTGCAAATGTTATGATTCATGAGTCATAAACAACAACAAAACAATAATAATATATTCAAGAAAAAAACAACGAAGAATCAAGTTGTGGGGTTTGATTAATCCAAATGCTATCGTATATAGTGGGTCTTTCTCTCTCATTCTCTTTTCTCTCACATTCTCATTTTGTAACTTCCTTCTCACTTGTCTTTAAGAAAACACACATAAACACAAGGAGGTCAGATCCCGAAGGTGGTTAACCTGTCCATCAATCAATCCTTATACATTGTTCAGTCAATCTTATCAATCAATCAAATCAAACTGTGTGTGAGAGAAAATCAAACAGGAGACAGAGAGAAAAGTGTGTGTTTCAAAAGAGCAAATTTTTTAAGAGAAACATGTCATCTTCAGCTGCCTTTTCACCGGACCACCACCACCACCACCTCTCTCCTACCTCCGAGCAACTCTGCTATGTCCAATGCAACTTCTGTGATATTGTCCTCGCGGTACGAAACATCATCATCATTATCTTTATCTTTATCATTATCTCACCATATATATATCCTTTTCATCTCAAGACTTCACAATACGTAATTTTCTAGGTGAAAATTTACATTTTTCACCAAATTATACCATGAAATTCTTCTTATTCTCTACAACAATCGACCTTTATAATTCTTTATGAATTATTATGACCAACTCAACTTATAACTTTGCCTTCTTTCCCTCTAGCTTTTTGCTAAAGGTTCTAATAAAATTTTGCTCTTCGAAAACAACATAAAATTGGTATTTATATTTTAATTGTTGGTTTGTAGGTGAGTGTTCCTTGCAGCAGTTTGTTCACTACTGTAACGGTTCGATGTGGGCACTGCACGAATCTCTTGTCTATCAACATGCGTGCCCTTCTCTTCCCGGCTTCAGTCGCCACCAACGCCGCTGCTAATCAATTCCATCTTGGCCATAATTTCTTCTCTCCCCAAAGTCTTATGGTAGAGATTCAATTACAAATTATCTGTGAACCTTAATTGGCCATAATCTACCCTTTAATTTTTACTCAAGATCTTGAATCATTTTAAAATCAAATCTATTGAACTATTAGTCTATTACTCTTTAATTCTTACCCAAGATCTTGAAAAAGGATATCTAGGGTTAGGGTTTTGCATTTACTTCTCCTTGTTGTATGGTTTCTAGCTTTGTTAATTTCCTCTAGTTCTGTAATGCATGTATGATCGATACATATCTTTTCATAAAAACTATGCTAATCTGTTGGGATCTTGGGGCTATTTTCAAGTTCCCCCCTTTGCATGTATTATATGCGATTTATAAGAGAATAATAGGAGTTGTTTAAACCTGTAAACACTGATTTTCTAAAGACCTAATTCTATAAGAGTACATATTTTTTTTGGTTGAAAAGATCTTTTTTTTTTTTCAGGAGGAGATGAGAAACACCCCAGCGAACTTGTTCGTAAACCAACCAAATCCAAATGACCACTTCGGACCTGTTCGGGTGGATGAGCTTCCAAAACCTCCAGTAGCCAACAGACGTAAGATAGCCAAATTTTTCCCCTTTGTATTTTAATATCAAGGTTTTTTATTTCACTAGCGTTAATTTACGCCTTATTAGGTACATAAATGAATGTATATTAGTTAATTTGACTTGCATTATGCTATGCTATCTGTGCTTCTAAAAATACTGCAATGATAGTACTTTCAAAAGTTTACACTCAAATAGGTCTTAATACTATTGTTTTTGGTAAGAAGTAGAAACCTCTTTCTCTAGATTTTATTTCATACCTTTCCCTCTTCTTCAATTTCTTGTTTCTGAATACATATTTTATTGTACAACCAAAAAGGTAACTTTATTTCAGAAACTTTGCTCTGAGTAACATTACACACATCAACAAGGAAACCCTAATATTATTCAAAACAACACCTATATTATAAACACTCATGAATCATGTTCCTTAAAAAACACATGACCTATTATTATTTACCTTTTTCTGCTAACTTTTTACAATATTTTGTGCCTTGTTTTCGCATTTTGTTTGCATGTGTATCAAAATTAGAATGTGTATCTACCCCAGAAGATAAAATGGTTAGAATTCTTTGATAGATAAAGATAATGATGATGTTATGATGAGAGAGAGAAAAAAGTATACAAAATAGTCAGCAGTGTTATGTTTTTAATGTAATGTCTGTTTACTTTGTCGCTTTGTTTGTCTTCTAATTGCAGCTCCAGAGAAGCGCCAAAGAGTGCCTTCTGCTTACAACAGATTCATCAAGTAAGTTTTTTTAACTTCTAAACAAACAAAAAATATAGCTGTGGTAAAATGCATTGTGCATAAAAAGATGCCATTGTACAACAAATAAGGGAATATGCGGGTACAACTCCGACCAAATAATTTCAATATTACTTGTCTTACAAAAAGAAAGTCATGCGGGAAAAAAATTGGAAGGTTTAGCCTATGGTTTTCTATAAGATATGATAGTCGATGACAGCATATACATTATTTTTCAGTTTAAAAAATGAATTTCATTCCAAAACAATAAAAGAACATTTTATAAACATTTTGGATGAAAGGAACATATGATAAACATATTTAAATATAAGAAACAAAAACAAACGTCCAATCGGAATTTTCAAAGTACCGGTGATATGAATTGAATTGTTAACTTAAAAGTCGTACTCTCTTAGACAGTAGTACAATCTATTGAATGAGTTTCTTGTACTGTTAGATGTTTACAAAATTCTGAGTTTTTATCAATGTACCCTCCGTCGGTAAATACATTGATTATTAATGTAAAAAACTCAGCTTAGTAGTATTAAATGAGTAAAGTACATCATTCGTCCTTACACCATTCTTCCCCAACCTCTCTATTTCTTAACCCCAACGGTCCTTTTTTTATTCCTTTTTTTTAACGGCCGTTAGTCAAGGCTGATCAAAGTCATCACATGACTTTAACACGAGGGCAAGATTGTCTTTTCGAGTCTTTGTCCTCAAAATTTATTTTCTTTGTAAATCAAATAAATTAATCATCTTCCTTCTTAACTTGTTTCTTTTTTGTAAAGAAAACTCAAGATATAAGCACTTATATCTTCAAATCAAGCATCAAAATACAAAATTAATTTACCGATTGATTAGAAAAGAAAACCACTACATATAACTCAATCCTAAAACATTCATCATCTTTTATAGATCTTTTACGGCTTAACATCATCTACCTCTCAAAAGAGATGATCTTTTACACAAATTTTATTAGAAAAAATGGCATTAGCAACAATTATTTAACAACAACAGAGAAATCGTTGTTAAATTGTGTATTAAGCATCTAATTTTAGCAAGGAAATTGTTAAAAAAGTTGCAATTTTTCTAACAAAAAAATAATTAGTTGGTATTTTTATAAATGATCATAAAAATTTGTTGCTAATTTAGCAACAATTAAGCAATTTCGTTACATTTTCAAATTAACACCGGTCAAATTAGCATCAATTGGTGCTAGTTGCTATTTTTCATATGTTGCATAAAATTTAAGTTGTTGATAATGGCACATTTTCAAAAACCACTTCATATAACTCAATCCTAAAACACTCATCATCTTTTACAGCTTAATCATCTTCTACCTTAAAAGAGATTATCTTGTACACATATACGATTATGAACACGCATAAACAAGAAAACCCCATTAGCCTATTATCTATCATTTACTTTTCAACTTCATCTCTTATTTCTCTCATATACCTTCAAAAACCAATAGCCTCCCAACCATAAAACCGCTACCAAATTCGGTCTCTAGATTTTGACCAACCAATAGAAAGTAGATACTTTTTCATATACATGAATTCATGTGGACGCCTTCTTTTGCACTAGATTAACACATACATACACATCTCAATGTCAATCCCACACTAAACTTAGCAAAACCTATCACAAATTAACCACACCAGAATTCTGAATCCTGTTTTTAACTTTAAAGTTAGCCTTACCGAAATTTTTATGGGTTCATGAATTTGACGGTGCTGAGGATTAGCTTTCCGGCACATGTTTACAAATAGCGGTATTGTGGTGGTGGTGTATCGTAGGTGGTGGCATTGTGATGGTGGTGCAGGTGGCGGCAACAAGACAAGGATGTTGGGATGAGACGAGGCCGATGCTGTTGAGTTAGTTAACATCACGTGTGGTGTTGGCATTGGGTCGTGTCTGTAACCGGGGTTGTACAATTTTTTTGCGCGATATATTTGTTATTTTTGTTCCAACGAATTAAAGAATGGTTCCTAAGCACAATCTTTAAAAAGAATGTCTTGAAATGAGGTTTTGAGACCTTGGAGACACGTGATGTCAACTTCCATGGTTCGTGATTGCGGCAAGAGTGAAGGTGATGAGGAGCGTGAGGGTGTTTTTTTTCGGGTAAAGGATTGTTATACTATATTATATTTGACTCTACCAGAACCAAATCTAACCTACTTTTTTCTTCGACACGAACTTGATGTCAAAATCATCACAAAATGACTAAACTAAGCTCTTATTTCTAATACCACTACCTTCTTTCTGTTGGTATTAGGGTGTAGATAATCAAAGATTGCCCAGATAAATTCTTAAAACATGTATAATTCACTTTCCTAATAAAATATTTCAACCCTATTTGGTGCCTTCGGTTACACGAAATTCATATTAAGATAAGACAAAAACACACTCTAATTCTAAGCACAAGAAAGAGAGCAAAACATAAAGAATTTGTTATTGTTGTTGATGTAAATATGAATCACAAAAATAATGTTTATATATAATAAACATGGTGACTTTTGGTTAAAAGACACACCGCTCCAAAACTAGTCACAACTTTTGATGAAAAATAGTTAGAACATATTAAATAGATTCGAGCGACAACTCATTAGCGACACTTTTCCTGTCACTATTTGAATAGTTACACCTATTAAATTTTTGCGAAACTATAGCGACGTATAATATATCACTAACTTCAATTATTCATTGTATACGAAATCAAGTTAATAGTTTATACAAGCGTGCACTTCGCACCTTCAAACTCGTATTATAACTTAACTTGAAATCTATTTAGTCCCGGGTAAATTACCATTACACAAAAATGTTTGATGACACTAAAATCACCAACGCTTTCATACCTTTAGAAGCCATTGTTAGTTGAGATTTGATAGAGTGAATGTATGAGGAGCATGTGGGTGTTTGTGTATGTGCTTTCATGGTGTCCCGTGAAGCATATAATGGTGGTAAGTGTTATAAATTGGGGTGTGTGAGTGTGATGATCCTGGATAACTCGCTTATATCGTGTAAATGTCCACTTTCCGTATAAAGTATTTCGACCCTTATCAATGCCTGGGTTGCACGAAATCTCTATCGGGATAATATAAGGAGTATAACAATTTATGTTCTAGGCACAAGAATCATAAATCAAGAACGATGAAGGAATTGTATATGTTTTTCGTTTTCTCAAATGAGACTAATGAATCTGTTTATAAAACAAATTCTAGACTACAGTTAAGCAGTTAAAGTTGGTTAAAACCAACTTTCATAACTGTTTTCAAACAGTTATACGACTAGCAGTATTAACTATCTAGTGCTAGCAGTACTAACTACTTAGTACTGCTAGTTGAAAACAACCAGTACTAAGTATTAGTGCTAACAGTACTAACTACTTAGTACTGCTAGATATAACAACCAGTACTTAGTGCTAGCAGTACTAACAACTTAGTACTGCTAGTGGAAAAACAACCGACTTAGTACTGCCCTTTATAACTCAACTTAGTACTGCTATATTGATCTCTGAATTTTGTCTAGGTCGATAACATATTAACTCAACGAGTGTGTACTCCACACTTCCCTAACTCGTATCCAAGTTAAGTATGAAATCTCATTAGTCTCTAGTAAATCATCATTACCTAAATGGCCGTTAATGACACTAAAATCACCAACAAATCCCCCCCATTTTAGTGTAATCCTTGATTTACTAAAACACATATAAAGATATATGCAATAATGCTAAAACAAACATAACAAAACAAACAAATGCATAAATGAAAATGTCTTGCGATTGAATTTTCATCTTAGTATAATACACATTCCAAATATTCGAAAATCGGGGTGTCGTAACGATTGAACCCGTCAATCCATTTGAATACCTGAAGATACTATACACATTCGTTTCTACAACACTCTAAAGTTCATTTAACTTGACACTTTACAAGCCATGTGTCCCAATCCATTGATGAACATATAGAAAGCTAAGTCCAAGCTTCTTGAAGCGGCTAAACTTCATGTTCACATAGGTAGTCCCTTTAGATCTTGCACCTGCAATGCAATTTTTCAAAAGAACCATTAAGAAGATAAACTTCAACCTAACCATCACTTGCAGGTCTGAACACATACCTCGGGAAGATGAAACTTGTGTTCCAATCTCTAGCTATGAGCTTTCCACATTGAATTCAGCTTCTAACGTTGTATTAGAAGGGAATTGGGTATCTCATAGGTAGTAGATTTATTTGGACTTTAATCCCATCCCTTTTACTGACTTATTTACCAAGTCCCTAGCTAGACCCTTCGTCAAGTGGTGTGTTCGAACAAACCTCAATAAATCACACCAGTCCGGTTTATTGCCCAGACTCTGACTATTCACACCTAAGTGTCTAGACTTCCATTGTATATCTGACTATTTCCCTAGCCATCGTGAGCACTATCACATCGAGAATAATGTGCTAATAGGTTTCGCAAATTGGAAGCTCCATGAATCAAGTTTCTACCACATCTGCTTCCGTACCGCACAGCCAATGCCCTACAGAACTCAGATTCCACAGTAGAACTATGATGCATTTTGCTTCTTAGAACCCATGAAATGGCACCTCCCCAACAAAACACCCATCAACTTGTAAAAGATAATCTTCAACATGATTTATTCAACTAGCATCCAATAGCCTTTCTAACCTGAAGGATAACCAACTAGAAAACCATAATCCCTATAGTACCCCTCTTTAGTACTGTAACTTCCCTAGTTTTTGCTATTCCACCGCTGTCTACTTGGATTACTAGTAAACCTACTCAATCTACCAACAACATAAGCAATATCAGGTCTAGTACTTGTCATAGCATACATCAAACAGCCAATAGCTCTGAGATTTCAACTGACTACAGTTTTCCCTGTATAGGCTTAAGCTTTCTACCGATCATGAGTCTCACCGAGAACAATCTCACGAGGTAAAACTTCCTTGAGCTTTTCTCAATGTATGAGATTGTTTAATGACAATCGCCTTATTCTCACGGGTAATCTTATACCACGAATAACGTTCGCTTCTCCTACTTGCATTGAATCTATGACAAAAACTTCTTAGTTTTATAATCTTGATTTGGTCAGTTCCGAAAATCAACATAGTGCATCAACATATAGACAAATTATGACTCCCTTTACCGAATTCATCAATTGCTATTACAACCCTTGTCAGAATTGAAGTAATTGAAAACCACGGACAACACAACCCTCATCATACTTGATGCCACGCTTAGTCGTGTTTCACCCATACAATGACTTAACTACTGACACACCGTATCTCATTACCAGGCATAACATATTCTATACGTCTGTCAGATACACTGCTTCATCCAAATCACCATTCAAGAATCTGTTTAAAACACATCCATTTTTGAACGGTTCACTAATTGTAATAGCAGCCAAAGCATAATAACAATCTAATTTAGTGATACAGCAACTGTGCATAGACAAGTAAGCAATCCCTTTCTTTGTCGAAATCCTTGATTACCATCAGTGCTTTGAACTTGGTCGATTGTTCCAGCGACTTGCATCTTCCGTTGAAATCCATATTTGGCAACCAGAAGTTTGCAACCAGGGTAAATCAATAGAACCCTGTATGATTTTCCATAATAAACCAATCTCATCATCAATTGCTTTCGTTTCCAAAAGCGCATCACGAGATTGCATACGTCAATTAGGTCTAGATCTTCCTCCATACTAGATAAGCAAATATAAGTATTGTGATCCAACTTGATCTCGTCATCCCTCACTAAATAATACGAAAATCAGAACCATATGATTAGCTTTCTTAGCTCTTTTACCTCTTCGAGCTCGAAATCTCATTTTACATCAATGATCATTACCATTTGATATTCTTCACAGTTGGTATAATGTCCTTTTGGTCTAGGGATTGAAGAGAAAAACGTTTCTCCTCAATATGGCATCTCGTGATTCTATATTTGATTAGAGAAACAAGTCATTAGTTTTCAATAACTATAAAACCTATATCCCTTAGAATCTCAGCATATCCGAACGTAGATGCAATCAATACCCTTTTCACCCAAAATTTTCCTTTTCGGGTCCGGAAGCCTTACTACGACCCTACAACCCCCACACTCCAAATATGACATTTGGTCGTTTCTTATACCAAAGTTCATACGGGTAGTCTTGTTCCTTTTAATAGGAACCCTATTTAACAAATAGCAAAACCGATTACATGCTTCGCTTCTCCCCAGGATCCCCTCACTCAGACCAAGTAAATAACATGGAATTAAACCATTTCCGTATGAGCCTATTTTTCCTTTCAGCCAAACAACCATTTTTGCTGTGGTTTAAGAGCTTAGTTTCATAAGAATGACTACAATTGAAAAACAACAGATTCAAATATCAACACTCTCTATCTTTGCGTAAGGTTTAACTATAGTCCATTTTGTTGCATGCAACGTCTGGTGTATATATTCTAAATTTATCAAGGGCTTCATCCTTAGCCAGGTACAATAAACATAGCAAATCCTAGAGGCATCATCTATAAAAGGTAGACATACTTTTTATGCCCATAGATGTGTAGCATGACAATCACAAGAAAATCACTAGGTAGCAATTTCAAGTTGAACAATTTCCTTGGATACTTTTAAATAATGGTGCCTAGTGTTTTATCCGTAACATACAAGTAATACATTTGCCCGAGTGTCATCAATAGCTGAAGTAAAATAAAATCATCTTTAGACATGTCACCATGCATTCTTTTTAATGCACATTCCTAAACGACATCTCCATAAAGTGGAATTAACAACAGTAAGGAAGACAGAAAACAAATCTAATCACAGGAACTGTATTCAAGTTCAACATTAAACATACCATTGTATAATAACCAAATCCTCCTACAAATACATTCCACACTTCGATAAGATATAAGACGGATTCATAAACTGTTTGTATCCCACTTATTCAACACAGACCAACACAAGTGCTTACGAAGTTTAGGATACATACAACACAAAAACAAAGTAACAAGTATTTTTTCCAAACTAAATTCTAATGCTACGCTTCCTTTTCCTGTATAGAAGCAAAGTGTTCATCACCCATGGAAATACCAGCCGCTTCCCTTTCGAAAGTCTAAACCAACAACGATCTTTACATACATCATTGTAGCAACCAGAATCATATCCACCACGCATTTGCAGCAACCTGCACATAAATGCGTTCAGAAATTATAAACAAATATTTGACAAAACTTTCCAAATATCACTATTTCTACCTTAGGTCTTGGATTGGTCCTATTAACCCTTTTTCCGAACCCACCAGCATTGGCGTTATTTCTTTTACACGCCGGCAATCCCTTTGTAGGACCAGTCCTGCACACTTCCAACATTCCAACTTTAGTTGCTTGTTGAAACTAAACCACAGTTGTTCTCAATGTGATCAGCTTTTTAACTGTGTTTTTGTGTATTTGTGTTTGTTTACCCTGCTTCTCATGTTTAACAAAAGGTCCACTAAATACAACTCTTCTTACTCCTTGCCCTTTGTCACCTGTATTCGCCCGTAGAGATGTCTCTATGCGCAAGTGACAACCAAGTTGAACCAAAGATAAATCATCTTTACCAGGTTTTCATAGTATTTATTATCCGTCCATCAAGAGGCAACTTATAATTATACTTGAAAACAGAAATGACTCATCATTTTTAATCCCATGTTGGTATATTGTCCATAGTATCCTAAGATTCATTAATACTGTTTTCCATGACCGATCTACGAATCGACCATTTTGTTAATTATTAAAATTACTTACAAGGAAAAGTCTTACTAAGAATCCTCTGCCATGTACTTAGATTCGAGTGAATCCCACAACTCTTTAGCCGATTCATCATGCGTATATACATCAAAAAAGAATCAGACATAAAACCATTCAATATATGACCCTGCATATGTAGTCATTCATTCTCGCCACGTGCCCTCTCCTTATCGCTTCCAACTGTTGCATCTTTCCAACAATTCCGGCATCGTGTTGTTCTACACATAATCACTTTTCAACGTAGTCAACAGGATATGCAGCTTTTTCCTCCTCTCATCAAGCCTAAAGTCATGCCCCTCAAACTTATCTATTTGTCCCAAAATTCTTGTCATCTCCTCACCTATTTCCACCAGTGATCACAAGAAAACAACTTTATACTTTGTTTATAAATTGGAGTGTGGATGTATGACCTGATAACTCGCTAGATCGTTAAAATCACGTTCCCGTATAAATATTTTCGACCCTTATCAAGCCTGGTGCACGAAATCTCTATCGGGACTAATATAAGGAGATAACAATTTATGTTCTAAGGCACAAATACTTAAATCAAGAACGATGAAGAATTGTAGATGTTTTTCGTTTTCTCAAATGAGACTAATGAATCAGTTTAAAAACAACTTCTAGACTACATTAAAGCATTAAATTGTTAAAACCAACTTTCATACTGTTTTCAAACAGTTAAACACTAGCATATTAACTATCTATGCTAGCAGTACTAACTACTAGTAACATAGCAGTTAAAACAACCAGTACTAGTTATCAGTGCTCAACAGAACAGTACTAACTACTTAGTACGGCTAATAAACAACATACTTGTGCTACATACTGAACTACTTAGTACTCTGGCTAGTGGAAAACAAAGACCGACTTAGACTGCCCTTTATAAACTCCACTAGTATTGCCTATTATCTCTGAATTTGTCTAGGTCGATAACATATTAACTCAACGAGTGTGTACCCACACTCCTAACTCGTACCCAAGAAGTATGAAAATCTCATTAGGTCCCTAGTAAATCATCATTACCTAAATGCCTTGAATGACAACAAACACAACGTAAAGGGCTACAGGTAGGGTTTGAAATTTGCCATGTTAATTGAGATTTGAAATATGGTTGTGAGATGCTAGGGATGAGATATCGTTTGGTTTGACTGGTTTTATTATGTGAGTGTTTGTTATTTATTCAGTGAGATGACATTATTGAGATGTTGCGAGATGAAAGTATGTTAATGGTATAAATTAAATGACTAAACTAAAAAAAAGGAGATGATAAAAATGAGTTTGGAGATGAAGATATATAAAATAATTAAACTTCCTTCGCGTGATACTCACATGACAACAATTAACCCACTTGACTAACGGACGTTAAAAAAAGGACCGCTCACGCTACAAAACAGAGACATTGGGGAAGAATGGTGTATTTATTTTGAAATTGGAATGAAACATTTTATTCTAAATATTACTCTTTCTATCTCAATATAATTATCCACAGACAAAAAATACACAATTAAAGAAAAGCATCATATTTTTTAGAATGACTTTGTTAGTATCGACTTAGTGGTTACAGTTAGTAGGTGGCTTTTCAACCACCAACGGTATTTGGCTTTCACCTTCTGCTGCATAAGCCCAGGTTTTACCCCACTCTGAATCCGCCTGAGGGAAAACCCAGGAGAGTCTCGACCCAAAGACCTATTGGTTAACAACCGTTTTCTCTTACTTACTTTTTGCATAATGTGAGTTTTACACTTAACTAATTACTACTAATTTAAAACTTATTTAGTGTTTGTAATATTAACCTCAAGTGAGGGTAATATGGTAAAGTCAAATTAAATTATGGATCTAACTTTTTAGTAAACAATTCATTTTGGATAATTCGAAATGAAAATGTGAACAATAAATATGAGATGGATTTAGTAAAACTATACTTGATAAATCCTACTCTTTGTGGTTCATGAAAGTTGCAAGCACTTGCTTAGGATCTTCACTGTAAGTACAAGTTACTACTATAAAATTTGCAAATAAATACTAGACTAATTTGGTTCGCAGAATTCATAATTATTTATTAATTTTAGATTTGATAGAGCCTTTTAGCAATCTTTGTAACTTTTTACCCAACGGTATGTATTTTCTTTCTTAACACGCTGCTAATTTGAATAATGAAAGAGAGATATTGTATGACAATAGTAAAAATAAAAAGAGAGAATTTTTTTACTAGAACGACCATGCTTGACATGGTAAGCTTAGAAAAAAATCTGCAAGCACTTGCTTAGAATCTTCACTATAAATACACACAACGTACAACTATTACATTTGCAAATAAATAGTTAAATTAATTTCAAACAAATAGTTAAATTAATACTTGTATGACAATAGTAAAGAAATAAATATACTAGAACCATGGGTGACAAAGCTAAGTTTTTTTTTATAATGACAATTTTTTCACTATCTCACAATATATTTCACACATGCCTCCAGCGAGGTTTGAACCCACAACCTCTAGGTTGATGGGGAACTCAAATACCCAAAGATACCCTTAGTGGTCAACTAAGCTAGCCTAGTTGGTTGGGTGACAAGTTGAGTTTAGAAAGAAAAAAAATTAATTCCAGCAACAATTTTAAGAACCACGAATTAAATTTCTTGGTTAAATTTAAACCCAAATAAAAGCAACTAATTGAAAAACTAAGAGGGTAGGGTATAGTGGCGCCATGGCTCTAGCCCAAAACCTCCTCGTGCCAATGATACCGTCCCTGGCTCCAAATCCTTTCGCGTTGACCGATCCAACCAACGGCAAGCATTTTTTCAAAAAAATTTTTTATCCGAACATTATAAAACGGGTGGGAGGGTTATACTAGCCTTTTATGGTATTTACTCCCTATTTTTTTAATTTTTACCCTTTAAAATTCTTATAAATACATTCTTATTCTATCATATTTTACACATTCTTCAACTATAATTCACAACACACTAGTATTTTTTTACTTGACTCAATATTTTCTCACCAAAATGAATCCCAACCAACGCAACCAAAAATGGATAACCGGTATGCTCAACGACCCACAAAACCAAATTATAGGCTCGTCTATTCCCAACACGACTTCATCCGCACATTCTACCTCCTCCGCTCAACTTTCATACACGGAAATGCCTTACTATCCCAACTATAACCCATATGTTAATCCCGATCAACAAGTTTCATTTCAACAATAACAACTTCAACAACAATTTCAACATACCCAAATTTCTCAACAATAATCCGACCAACAATCCCAACAACACCAACAACCACAAGAAGAAGAAGCCGACACGACCCGACCCTGACGTTGATGAAAACAAAGGGAAAACGTATCAAGACAATGTCTAAGGTAGCCTGTGAAACGAGAGCCGAAGGAGCCGGTACTCGCAACTTATGGACCCAAGACGAGGAGTTACTTTTGGTGGAATGTTACATACAAGTATCTGAGTATCCAAACGTCGGTTTCAGAAAAAAAAATGAAACGTTTTGGTACAAAGTTCTCGACCAATACAATAAACAAGTAAAGATTAACAAATTCTTGGTTCGTACCAAGAACATGTTGACGGGAAAGTGGACTCCGTTGAATCGAGAGGTCGGAATGTTTAATTCGTTGGTGAAAGAAACGAAGGCTCTAAGTGGGGAGAACGATGAAGATTGGTTGACAAGGGTTGAAATCAGGTATAGAAATGTCACGGGTACGAAATTTAAGCACAAGAGTGCTTTGTTATTTTTAAAAGACAAGCACAAGTGGAAAAATCCCGATTCGACAAACACGAGACGAAACCGAGGACGGGTTACCGACGAGGAACCCGAGCTCTTTGGAGACGACGAGTTGCCGCATCCACCCGACAAATAAAGAATTGCTAAGAGTCAACGTTCTACAAACTCGTCTGCTAGTTCCTATTCAAATCCGGCAATATTTCAAGAAATGCTCTAACAACAATACGTGTTAGACCGTGCGGCAAAGATTGAGCGTTTGGACCCGAGACGGCGGCGAGAGTTGATTTAATCAATTCTCAAAAGGTAGTCGAGGACTTGAAAGTCCTACAAGTCGACACACGCGGGATAGATCCGGTAGATGCGGCTATCATCAACGCGCAAAAAGCCCGAACTCGGGCTTTATATCAACCTCAAAACTAGTTTACTTATGTATTTTTATGTTTACGTCTTATTTTTAGTTTACGTGCCTTTTTTTAATTTTATGTAATTTTTTTAATGTAATGTCTTTTAATTTTAATGAAATCTATTTTAGTTAAATTGTGTATTTCTTATTTTATATAAACGAAAAAAATTTGCCCCAAAGCGCCACATTTTATAGTACTAACAAAAAAGCCTGTTTTTTTCCGCCAAGTGAAAGGGTAGTGACACGACAAAGTCATGGCACTACAGTAAACAACTCTCTTAGATTAACAAATGCTTTGATAAGCTTCGAATAACTAAACTAATTTAATAATATAATGTACAAACACTGCATAAACCTGTGAAAAGCATATACTTGATACAGTAATAATTTAAACATTATTGCAGGGAAGAGATCCAACGTATCAAAGCAGGAAACCCTGATATCAGTCACAGAGAGGCCTTCAGTGCAGCTGCAAAGAATGTATGATTAAACAATCTTTATTAGGTGCTACTATTGGTACCTCATTTGCCCACCGAAAGTACAAATGTTTCGTACTTTTGATGCCTTTTGTCTTCCGTTTACAGTGCAACACAGTTTTTTATCAGTTTCTGTTCCGTATTTTTTAACAGTTTAACACTTTTGACTTGTTAAACTTTATTATTTTCATTTCAGACTCTACGTTTTACAGTTTTATAACATAAACAAAATTAAAAAAAAAACAAAAAAACAGAGGGGCAATGACTTTTTAGGGGTACAAATAACCAACCCCATCTTGATTTTGTAGCCTAGATCAAAAGAAACAGCTACCTAGGGTTCTTTTATACTAGGGTTTCCTTTTTTATCTAGCTTTCGCTCAAATCATACAAGTTTCGTGTACGTGAAACGGTTCATTACTTTGCCGTATCTTTGTTTTGATTGTTTATCAGATGAGAGTTTCCCCTGAGAAAGATGGATTGCGACAGCTAAGTTGTGGTTTCACTTATTAAGAAAAGAGATGGAAAGGGCTAAGATATAAATAGCTAGCTAGGGTTTCAACGTTTTCCTGTGTACTTTGCCATGTCGTTGTTTCGATGTCTATTTAAGACTGAATAATTAGGGGTCCTTATTTTATGCTATTGTCTTCAAACCAATGTCTCTTACTTTTATCCTATCAATGACGGGATCGAATGTAAAGTGATCACTCTTCACTGCCCTTTTATGTCGACTCATCTCGTGCACTTTGTATCATAATTGATCTCCTTAGTTTTGATATATGGTCTCTCTAGATTGTAATATTAGCAAGTATCTTATTGGCAAGTTACTGAGAGCTTATGTTGTCGTTATGATCGAGCTAAAAGAGAATAGAGGAAACATGTGATAAGTTATCTTCTTATGTCATTGAATACCTAGAATCTACGCGTACCAGTTAACCTTGATTGGCACTTTTTCCAGTGATGTGTTACAAAAGATTTTGTAATTAATATGCCACCTTAATCGTAATAAGAGCACAAGGTACGGTGGTTGATGGCTTGAGCCATCGGCGAAAACGCCAGCCTACGGCCCGACAACCACACCGTGGGTGGCGTTTTCGCCTCTCGCGCCGCCACCACCAGCCGAGATGGCGGGCGAAAACGCAACTCGAAAATGTGAGACGCTGTACCGCGTCTCGCGTTTTCGCATTTTAAAAAATATATATATATAAAAACTAGCCGTTGGGAACGGGTTTTTTTTCAAAAAAACTAGCCATTAGGGGGGTTTTTTTGTAACTTTTGAACCATTTTTTTAAGTTTTATGTATTTTTTTAAGTTTATATAATGTGTTTTTTTAATTAATGAAATTTAAATTTTATATTTATATGATTTTTTATAAAAAAGTAGTAGGGTCCTCCCATAACACCAAAAAATCTAATGAATCAAAGAGCCTCTTTTTGGTGTTATGAGAGTTTTTGGTGTTATGGAGAAAAGTAGTCACTTTTTGCTCACGGCTTGAGTCATGACTCAAACCACACCTAGTGCTCTAAGCGGTATGGATGATCGACCTACCTTGCTCCCCCACCATCATTGCTGTCCGTTTCTAATTAAATGTGGACAGCCTTTATAGTGCCTAGTAACACTATCAACTAACCATTCATCTCTACCATACCACAACACAATATCATATCAATGTTATGGACCCTACTTGTTAAAAACCTATTCTAGCCGATGCCACACCTCTATTTTACCAAACCTTTGTTATCAATTAATTAATCACCCGATTTGTGTTGTTGTTTTCAAACCCAGAGTAAGTACCCCACGTCTTACAGTTTGCTACCAAAAACAAACAATATAAAAAGCGAGAAAGTAAAACTCGAAAGTCAAGCAAGCGGACAATAAAGAAGGAACAAGGAACAACAAAAAGACGAGGCACCCTGAAAAGTTTCTTGGAAAGTCCCATAAGAGTGAAGGGTGTGGGACACTAAAATATACGGGTCAAATATTATCCCTTTTTTTAAATAAAAAAACGTCTTTCATAGGATCGGAATAGAGGGAGTATAACTTAAAACGGTCAACGTTCATTGAACTTGTATGTATTTATCAGTGTTCTAAAAGGTGCGCCTCGGCGCTAAGGCGTCGCTAACGCGTGAGGCGTGACCTTCACGTTACGAAATGAACCAAGGCGTCGACTCTAGGCATGACGTGAGATAAACTTAATTTTTATTTTTTTTTCAAAATGAAGAATATTACATGTAAGGATAGTTTTCTAACTTTATTCATATGTTCAACGCTTTATGTAAACTCAATATATATAAAATATGATATAAATATATAAATATTTTCATATTTTAGGTCGTCTTAAGCCACGCCTTAAAAACGAAAAGGCTACGCCTTAGCCGATAAGGCGTGAGACTTGATCATGCCGCCACGCCTCACGCTATTTATAACCTTGGTATTTATGTTAGTGGCCTTATTTACATTAGATTGTTATTAGTATTTGTGTTAGATTTGTATTAGTGTAGTTTGAGCTCTAGCCAAAGTGTTAGGGTATATATTGGCACATATGTAATCTCTATTATTTTTTCGTAAACTTCAACAACTATAGTCAAATTTTTTTCTCAACCCTAAAAAAGTCAATTACTTTTCTTCATAACCCAAACTCTCTTGTTAATAATGACGAACGACCCCCCCCCCCCCCCCCCCCCCCCCTCCTACCCTATCAAACACCAATAAACTCTATGTCGTTTACTCTATCACCAACCTCATTCCTCTTAAACTTGATGTGGGCAAAGCTAAATATGTTGTTTGGTATTTACTTCTTCAATAATAACTGTCACACCCCGACAATGGCGGAAACTCGGAAATGCAACATAATGATCAATCATAACACAAGATACAAAATAGAAAAAATTACATTGCAAAAACTTTAAGTGCTATGAAGACCATCAACCTCGAACAACCTCGAGTGATGTCCCAAATCGCAACTAAAATCCTCCAAACAATTCTTATTTTTATTCACAATGCCAGTCGGGGATCCATAATCCAAGGCTTAACCAAACTTCCGAATACTAAAGCCAAAAAAAATAAACAAGCAGAGTTCACAAGAAGATTTCTACTCGGGCATACTTTCTAGTCTGCTATCATAATCACCAAACTATTCTTCTTTCACTTCACCTGAAAATGATACTCGAAAACGTCAACAACAATGTTGGTGAACTCGTAGGTTTGACCTAAAACCCAAAAGTTGTGCCAATAACTCAAATCAGTGGACAATAGTGCTATATGACAGTGAATATATGCAAACAACCTTAGCATCACCGCTAATCAATAACCATGTGTCACTTACGCACCTAAAGGGCCTACCAGCTGGAGCACTAAAATTAGGGCAGGACCACACACAAACCAGGGTAGACGTACCCATCCGCTTCAATAATCACACAAATACTGGGTAGGCTTACCCATCCGCTCCAAACAATCATACATCACATAATATTCACATAACAGTCATAAGCACATAACTTGTCCAAAAAACAAAACCACATTTCGCACAGATCAATTTAAAACATTTCAAAACACATTTGAGTATCGTTTTTCCTCAACGGAAAAATAGTAAAAAGTGCGGCTACGAGAACTCACCTCAAGCAAGCCTTTAGCAACCTAATCTCAATCACACAAGCAAATGCAACGACCCCCGCACACGACCAAGTCCAGTTAATGTCCCAATTTAATCATCCAATTCCAAAACAATCTTCACGTTTGATGCATAAAGTTTAGACGCGTTGTACATTTACTCATAACATTTTAGTGGTGTGATGGTTGACGACATAACCCAACAATCATATCAATCACATTAATCGATAATACATACTTATACTATTTAGAGAAAATAGATAAGTAATATAAATAAAGATTTATAATTAATAATTACAAAGCAAAGATATTCGCGCGTTGCTGCGGGCGTTAATTTTTCGCGCATTGTTGCGAGGCCTTAATTTTTTATTTTTATTTATTTATTTTGTTTTTTCGCGCGTTGTTGCGTGTCATTAATTCTTTTTTTTCTCTTTAATTTTGTGCGAGTTTATTTTGTCGGTCTCATATTTAATAGTGCGGGTTTACTTTTTCAGTATCGTGTTTAGTAGTTTTTTTATGGTCTTACCCGTTGTTGCGTGGCGTTAATTTTTTTTTTTTTTCTTTTTTGCTAATTTATTTTTTTGGTCTCATGGTGTAAAATGACACTGATTAAGTCAATTCGAAAATGTTACCGCGGGTATTTTTTTATCTGAATGCGTTAGTATTTTTGTAACATTTTTTTCCTACCTATTTTGTGCCAACAAATTTTTTTTTTTTTAAACTAATTAGGCCGGCCAAAATTTTTGGGCTAAATTTTTTGGGCTTCTTTTTGTGCCAGCACTGTAGCTACAGTTTTGTGGGCTAAATTTTTTGGGCTTCTTTTTGGGCTAAATTTTTTGGGCTTCTTTTTGTTCCGATCTATTGTGATTCGCTTTTGATTATCCACAACATAAATCTTTCGTATCTTTTCAGATCTAATGTTCCGATCTCGAAAACTCCATCTACGGTTTGCAATTCTGATCCTGTTTTCACCATTCATTTGATAACGATTGATTTATTTACATTGATTTAATTATTCCTTCGTCTATTAATTTGTGATAGGGTATAGGCTTCGATCCGTTCGTCCCTATATCCTTGTGATCGGTTAACTCGCGAGGGATAATTGAATTGTTGTTCTTAATTGATCTTTATCAGATTCGACGTGTTTTTAGGGTTTGATCCTTTCTTTTTCGTGATTGTGTGTTTGAACTCCCTTCAATCCAAGATGACTGGTGGACTCTATGAAAATACCAGGCGTCAGTTTTCCTCAAATGAAGATTTTACCAAGAAAATTTCCCATTCGGTTTTTGTAACTAATTTTCCGGATTATGTCAATTCTCGTGATCTATGGAACAAATGTAGCGTATATGGAACGGTTATAGATGTGTTTATTCCGAATAAAAAGTCTAAAGCAGGGAAGAGATTTGCATTTGTCCGTTTCATTAAGGTCTTTAATCTCGATAGATTGGTGAAGAATTTATGCACGATATGGATTGGGAGTTATCATTTGTTTGCAAATCAGGTTAGGTATGATAGGCCTCAAAAACCTCTGAATCCTAATACTAATGTCCCCCAAAAATATGGTTCGAAGAAGGATGCAGACCATAGGAATGGCTCAACGGGTTCTCATCAGAAAAAGGGAGGTGTGACTTCTTATGTTTCAGTTGTTAATGGGGTAACTCCGTTGGTCCAACCTGGAAATTCGTTGTCATCTGCTCCTGCTCTGGTGTTAGATGAGGAGTGTGTTGTGGAAAGGGATTTCTCTAATTGTGCTATGGGGAGAGTCAAGTCCTTTGATTCCATTACCAAGTTACAATCCCTTCTCGTGGACGAGGGATTCGTGAATGTTACATTGTCCTATCTTGGAGGCTTGTGGGTTATGTTTGAATGTGATAAACCTGATACGAAAAGAAATTTGGTAAATCATGTTGGGATCAATTCTTGGTTTCAAGTGATACAGGAAGTTAATCCGGACTTTGTCAGTGATGAACGAGTAGTGTGGTTAGATATTGAGGGAGTCCCACTTTATGCTTGGTCTCGCAAATCGTTTGATAAAATCGGTAACAAATGGGGAGAAGTGCTGAACATTGAAGACTCGTATGAGACTTCCTTTGGACGTAAGCGTCTATGCATTTTAACTAAACATCCGGTGTCCATTTTTGAATCTTTTAAAATTATTGTTAAAGGTAAAGTGTATATGGTTCGCGCAAAAGAGCTATTTACTTGGACTCCTTCTTTTGAATCTATAAAGGAACATGATTATTCCTCGGAAGACGAATCTGTTCAAGGAGTAGGATCTAAAGAAAATAAGTATAACACGTATGAGAAAGAGGAGGGTGAGTTTAATAATAGTGAAGATGAAGAAGTTGCTGAAACCGATTTTATGGAAAAATCTTCTCAGTCAATGGAACACAGTGTACACGTGGATAAGGAAATTTCTGCTGATCCGTTTGGACTTAATGATCTATTAGGTCTAAAGAAGCCTGTAGAGGAGAATTTGGAACCGAGTCCGTCTTTGTCACACCCCCCGGGGTTCTCGCCAGTGGGATCTTTGAATTCAAGTGACAAGGAATTGAATAAGGAGTTTTCACCAACGATAAGTGCTAAGGTAATGAACAATTCTCAAGTGGTCCATGAAGATGTTTCGTTTAACTCTGTTGGGGGAAGTGGGAATAATAAAGGGGGATCTGTTTTGGGAGTGCTCGATGAGATGATTCGTGTGGGTAGGGCTATGGGGTATTCTATGGAGGGGTGTGAAAAAGATATCGAATCCATCATTAATAGCAAAGGAGACGAGACTGTTTTTAGATGAATTTTATGTCTTTAAATATTCAAGGGCTTGGTAGCAAGTCCAAAAAGGAGTGGGTAAAGGAGTTATCTAATAATAATAAACTTAATTTTATTGCAATTCAAGAAACGAAGATGGAGAAGGTGTCTCACATGGATGTGAAGTTTATGTGGGGTAACTCGAATTATGACTACGTGTTTAGTGAAGCGGCTGGTAATTCTGGTGGAATTCTTTGTATTTGGGAGGAATCTTTTTTCAAGAAAGATTATGTTACGATCTCGGATTCGTTTGTAGCCATTTATGGGACGTGGATCCCAAGTAAAACTAAGCTTCTTGTTGTGTCTATTTACGCCCCGCAGCAACCTTCTTTGAGACGGGTGTTATGGGAATATTTACTGATTTTGTTGGGACGTTGGAATGGAGAGGCTATTTTAATGGGCGACTATAACGAAGTGCGTACCAATGTTGAAAGACGAGGTACGTGTTTTAATGTTAATAACGCTAGCTTTTTTAATCAATTCATATCTTCTTCTGGTTTAGTGGATATTAAAATGGAGGGATACACGTTTACTTGGTCACACCCTTCGGCGGAAAAAATGAGTAAGTTGGATAGGTTCCTTGTTTCGGACGGTATTCTTACTATTTTCCCCTCCATTTCGGCGTTATGTTTGGACCGGCATCTTTCGGACCATCGTCCGATTTTGTTATGTGAAGTTAAAGTGGACTTTGGACCGATTCCTTTCAGGTTCTATCATTCGTGGTTCAAACTCGTTGGGTTTGATGATATGGTGGAACAGACTTGGCGCGCCTTGGCTTATTCGGACAATAATAAAATGATTCGGTTTAAAAAGAAGTTACAAGAGCTCAAAAAAGTTATCAGGTTGTGGGTTAACGATAAGAAAATTCAGAGTGCAGGTTCCAAGAACTCCATTGTTTCTGAGCTTCGTGATATTGATAAACGTTTGGATCAAAATGGGCCTATTGATTCGTTGATTTTTAGGCGACAAGACTTAATGAGTAACCTGAATGATCTAAAGGAGATGGAAGATATGGATTTCGTCCAGAAAGCAAAAGTCAGATGGGCGATTGAAGGTGACGAGAACTCAAAGTATTTTCATGGAATCATTAACAAGAAACGGTCTAATCTAGCCATCCGTGGTGTGTTTGTTGATGGTACGTGGTGCACAGATCCTATCTTAGTGAAGAAAGCTTTTAAAGATCACTATGAAGCTCGTTTTAATAAGCCCACAAAGGCTAGATTGAAACTCAGTTTCTCCTTTCCGAATCGGTTATCTACAGATCAGGTTGTCGACTTAGAGCGTCATGTGTCTCATGATGAGATTAGATTGGCTGTGTGGGATTGTGGAGTCAATAAGTCACCGGGCCCGGACGGGTTCACTTTTGAATTCTTTAGAAAATTTTGGAAGGTTATTGGTCCGGATTTCTGTGAAGCAGTTGAGCATTTCTTTAAACAGGGCTCGTTCTCTAAGGGTTGTAACTCTTCTTTTATTGCTCTAATCCCAAAAGTCCTGGATGCAAAATTCGTCAACGATTATCGCCCTATTAGTTTAATAGGGTGTATTTATAAGGTCGTCACTAAGATTTTGGCAAGCCGTTTGGCTATGGTTATAGCAGGCCTTGTGTCTAACACTCAATCCGCGTTTGTTGCTGAAAGACAGATCTTGGATGGTCCTTTCATTCTTAACGAAGTGCTTGATTGGTGTAAAAGGAAGAAAAAGAAAGCGTTGTTTTTTAAAGTTGATTTTGCTAAGGCATATGACTCGGTTCGTTGGGACTTCTTGCTTGACGTCCTTGAGGCTTTTGGATTCGGTTCGACTTGGTGTACTTGGATTAGAGGTATTTCTGATTTTGCTAAGGCTTCGTTACTAGTTAATGGAAGTCCGTCTGACGAGTTTCATATTCATCGGGGTCTTAAACAAGGTGATCCGCTATCGCCTTTTCTTTTTATTCTTGTTATGGAAGCTTTGCATTTATCCGTTTGTAAAGCAGTTGATGAAGATGTGTTTAAAGGCATTCAGTTACAGGGATCTTTGGCTTTATCTCATTTATTTTATGCGGATGACGCCTTTTTTATGGGTGAATGGTCTGATAATAATTTGAGAGGTATTATCAATATTCTTAAATGTTTCCATCTCGCGTCGGGATTACAGATTAATATTCATAAGAGCCAAATTTTGGGTGTGGGGGTCCCGCGGTCTAGAGTTGAGGATATGGCTTCTTCTTTAGGTTGCACTATTATGGAAAACAAGTTCCGTTATCTTGGGGTTATGGTGGGGGCTGGGATGACTCGTCATAAGGCTTGGGATGATGTAATTTTAAAGCTTCAATCTCGTTTGTCTAAATGGAAAGCGAAAACCCTCTCGATTGGTGGTAGACTTACTTTGTTAAAATCAGTTCGCGGTGCATCTCCCTTTTATAACATGTCCATTTTTAAGGTTCCTAAAGGCGTGCTTAAGGTAATAGAGTCAATTCGTAGTAACTTCTTTAAAGGTGCCAACATGTTGGAGAGAAAAATTTCCGGGATTGCGTGGGATAAGGTGTTAGCTTCGAAGAAGAAAGGGGGTCTTGGGGTTTCGAGTTATTTCGCTCTTAATCGAGCGCTCCTCTTAAAGTGGGTTTGGCGTTTCGTTTCGCAAGATGATTCTTTGTGGTTTCGTGTTATCCAAGCGGTTCATGGGGATAAGATTGATTCTCATTCAGTTCGTAAGGTTTCCATATGGAGTTCGATTTTGAAGGAAGTTCAAGTGCTTAAGTCATCTGGATTTGATTTCTTGTCGTATTGCTCTAAACGTATCGGGGATGGTCAATCTACTAGTTTTTGGAAAGAGACTTGGATAGGGGATATTCCCTTGTGTGAGTTGTGTCCGCGTTTGTTTGCCCTTGATTCTGCTCCCAATATTTGTGTGGCGGCTAAGATGGCTGGCCCCTGGATACGTCTTTTCGGAGATCAGTTAGAGGAGGGGTCGAACAGCAAGAATTCTCAGATTTAAGTTCGTTTTTGAATTCAGTGGTTCTTTCAATGTCTAATGATCGTTGGTATTTCTCCCTTTCTAGCAGTGGTGAATTTAGTGTGAAAGATACTCGTCTTGCTATTGATGATTTGGTGCTTCCCTCTCATTCTGAGCCGACTAGGTGGGTTAAGTTAATTCCTATTAAGATTAATGTTTTTATGTGGCGAGCTCGTCGGGGGTGTTTGCCTACTAGATACAATCTGGTCCAAAAAGGTGTTATTTTGGAGTCCACTTCTTGCCCGGTTTGTTTTTCGGATGAAGAGGATGTCCATCATTTGTTATTTCGATGTTCTCTATCTCAGGAGGTTTTGCATCGTGTTTGCCGTTGGTGGGAGATCGATTTCCAGCTTTGGCGTTCGTTCTCAGAATGGGACGAGTGGTTCTCTTCTATTCGTCTTCCGGGTTCAGTTAAAGGTTTTTTGGAAGGAGTCTTCTACGTTGCTTGGTGGTTTATTTGGGGATTTCGGAATCGTTCTACTTTTGATGTTAATAAGCCGTCTAGATCGATCCTTTTTGAGAATATTGTCTCTTCCTCCTTTCTTTGGTGTAATAGTAGGTGTAGTAGAAAGTTCTCTAGGGATGATTGGCTTAAAAACCCGCATTTAATATCTTTGTAATTTCTTTTCTAGCTCCTTGCTAGTTTATAAAATTTTGCCGTTCAAAAAAAAAATAATGGTGTTCCATCATGTTTCTTACTTTTAAATCCTTAGCCACGAAGCATTTATAATGGTGTTCACTTTTACTTTCCTTGGCCACCAAGCATTTATAAAGGTGTTCAAAAGCTCTTTCAACTTTTTCAACGTACATAAGCAAAATTGACTAGACTCAGTCACTACCAACTTCAGAAGCAAGTTTCACTCCCCAAACCCCTCTACCGGCAAAATCAGACTCCCAAAATTCTCATTACATTAACAACTACTTATGGAACTACACCCTTCAGTAGAACAACTCATAAACAAAATATGTACCCAAAAAAACATCGAACCGCCAGACATTTCAGTCCGGCGGTTACTCTCCTCGATCGCGGAAACATCCGCGATCGAAATCTTGAATAAAATAGCTGTTTCCAGTAGTATTCGGAATTTGAATGGTTTTATAATTTATATGGTGAAGAAGAATAATTCAGCAGCTAATAATGGTAATGACGTTAGTGTTTTGTCGCAGAAGCGGTCGGGCTCGCCGTTGTCTCCAACTCCTCAAAGTAATAATAATGTGCTTATTATCATTTTTTATATTTTTTTATAGGGTTTTTCTAACATGTGCCACACACAGTTTGGTGTCCCCACTTTAACATGTGCCTAGGCATACGTTAGAAAAACCCTTTTTTATATGATCAGACTATTTAATAACTACAGTAACTTTTTGAATTTTGATTATTTTGTGTATTGGTTGTCGTCTACGTCAATCGATACACAAAATAATCAAAATTCTAAAAGATAGTTAGGATTAGACTATTTAATAACTAACTTTTTAAATTTTGATTATTCTG